>JAOXYL010000086.1:8345013-8369050 GCA_028564955.1 Terapon puta
CTTTGATTCTCCGTCTTGGAATGAGGGAGTGATGTCATTGTTCCTCTGAGGTTTCAGGGTTACCGGGATGAGGTCACGAGGGGTCAAGACAACCCTGGATTCATCGCTCTTCCCTGCTCCCCGACCCCCTCCGCCATCACTTAAACACCACCTTTCTTCTCCATACGTTTCTCATACAGAAGTCTCCCCCCTCACCCTTCTCTCCCTCTCTCTCACCTGGATTGGATTCAAAACTTGTACTGTTTAAACCCAGACTTTAACCTGATCCCCCCTCATTGTTTGGCAGTGAAGGGTAAAAGGAGGGCTGCTTCTAGGCAGACTCGAAATCCTGTTTTGTTGACATCCCCTCTCATGGACTTTAAGTATGCGCTCATGTGCTACAGCAATATAATTCCCACAATTTCCATAAAACCAAACTGGAGGGTAAAATGTTGCTTTGCTGGGAGTTTCTCACTTCACGACCATATTTTCCAGCACTGGTCCTAACAGGTGTATGTACGTCTACCTCTTGTGTTGAACTGCTGACCAGGGAGGAGAGCCAGAGTGTATTTCAGTCTGATGGTTTCTGTGAAGCAGTCAAAATGCTCCATAAATGACATTAATGCAAACATCTGGTATATTTATGAATGTGTGCGTAAGAATTGTAGCTCATCTGGTATGTACATTGAGTTTATGGATCTACTGCATGCTGTGCGGCACGCACTTTATCTAGGACTACATCCCGTGATCCAGTCGAGAAACCTAATCTCTGTGCAAACGCGCAAACACAGCTTATCAAACAGAAACTCTTCATGCAATAGACACTCGAGTCATATACACAGACATCAAGAGTAAAGACACAATCTTAACGATACCTGTTATTCCGTTGGTTCACATGAATATGAGCGTGTACGTTTGCATGTTTTCGCCTGTGAATTCACATGCGCGCGTCTTGTTGGCGTTTTCGCGTTCGCTCTCGTGTGCATTTTGTCCTTTCATCAAAACGGGGGCGGAGGTAAACATGACTTTCGGGACAAGGGGAACAGCGGGCGAGTAACAGTGAGCTCATAGCGGTCATTATCCTTTGCTCCATCCTTGGACCTCCTACATTCCCCAGAAGCACCTGGTCCCCCCCATCCCCCCTCCTCCCTCCCTCCCATTGCCCCAGCGCAGGTCCTTGCAGTAGGGCAGGGCGGCCTCAGGGTTCGAGGGTCCCAGCTGTGTAAATGTTTTCAGTTGCTGTGTGACTGGAACTGGGTCCTTCTTTTTGATCAGACGCCAAGACAAGCCCGGCCTCGGTTGTTCTTGGCAGCTGCCGGGGACGAAAGAATGTCAGCATGACTTTAAAAATATGACGGTTTGTAATTTGGACCACAGAGTGAAAACTGAGCCGCTGGTACAGTTTGTGATCATCTAATTATGCCACCCCCTCCCTCCCTCCCTCCCCGTCGTTGAATCTCCCCCCACAAAATCCTAACCCCCTCCTTTTATTCTTATCCAGGAATGAAGCCGTAAAGCTGCTTTGTCCCCTGTGAATTATTTTCTGGGTAGGCGTAATGGCTTTGTGCCCTGCTGCATTACTTCTCCCGTGTTTCCCCTCATCCCTCCTTCATGGTTGCACGGCTCTGTGTCTCGTTCGCATGTTAACCTGGGATGCGGGCAACTGATGTGTTTTAAATATTCAAGGTGCTCCAGACTAGTTGCAGCATCACAACCAGGTATGACGGAATTAAGGGATGTAATACTGTAGGTCAACACCTGTTGGTGGGACACATCACACAATATAACCTATGCAGTTTGCATTTAAATAAATTGGATTTTTTAGAAAAATAAAGTCTACACTTTTGTAGTGGGCCAGTGATTCTCTATAGGAAACACTGATGCTGTATTAACAAAGAATTGTCAACACAGAGGAATCTTTGCTCATCTGCACATGCACGCAGTTGTCTGGCCTTCTGTAAATGTGCCAGGTTGTCTGTGCCAGTATCAGAGGGGGGCATTTCTCCCACACAAGTTGATATGAAGTACTGCACAAATCCCTAAGCTCAAAGCTCAACCATAGATGTGTCAAATATTTAACAAATGAATGAGTTTTTAATCTGGGGCTCAGGGGAATGGAGCGTCACGATAAGGTTCTTTTTTTGTTTTCCCTTCATTAGCATAATTTCTCTGGAGTACATGTGCAGATTTCGTCGGCTTTGTTTAGGATCCCCACTGAGATCTGAAATGGAGGCACAGAATCATAAGAAAAAAACCTCTGAGATGTTACAGAAGCCTAAGTGCACCAGTAAAGGCGAGCGTTGCCAGCAACACAGCTCCTATTGTGTCTCTGCCTGTTCATCCATTTGCTCTTAATTGGGTTAATTGAAAACTTAAATGCAAGGTTTGTTTTTTTCCCCTGTCCTATTCCCTAATTAAACTGTTGTTTTGCCCCTTATCCAATAACACTGTGCACGGACACGGTGCCAATCAGCTAGGAAGTGCAACTTAAGCCATGAAGAGCTGGATGTATGGAGGATTACAAATGTTGGACCACGTCTAATCAAAGGGCCATTGAAAATCCACCTAATCGGGGGAAGAAATTATATATTAGGGTTACACACACATGCAGTCTTATTGCAGACGATTGCAATTATTAACATATTAACATCTTTGTTTGCTGAAATAATACATGGTAAAATGTCTCCTGCTACAGTGAGGATGAATTATTGTTTGTCAGAATTTGAAAAAGCCAAAAGCAAAACTACTTCCTCAAGAAAAAAAAAAAAAAAGTATAGCCAGATATGAATTACCCAGTTGAACCTGCAAGGGCCAAAGATGGCTCACAGCACACACTGCATCTCCATTTTCCTTTTTTAACATGCACTCAAACAACAACCACTACAAATCCAGTTCATGATACAGACTTTGTGCTCACAACAATTCTATTTAAAACTCTCATGTCAAATGCCTCTAATGGCTCTGAGGTTAAAAGAAGGAGAAAGACAGTGGGAGAGTGGGAGGGAGTGAGGAAGGGAGGCTAAGAGGGTGGCAGAGTGAGTGCCCACAGATACAGTAAACAAATTAAGTCAGACTTTATTTTGAGGGGCCGGCCGCACTGAGCATGAGCTGGCGTCTAGTCTCAGTGTCAGCTAGAGGACCTTTATGCGAGTACGCAGTCCATCTCACGCCTTAATGAGGCAATGGAAAAGTGTGCAGGCCAGCACATCAACAGAAAAACAGCACTCAGAAAATACCAACTTAATAAGGCAATACAAGCAAATGAATGATTTTTTGAATCATGTTTTAAACAAGTAGTCCTCCCTGAGCACGCAGAGATGGAAGGGGTGAGAGAAAATCTGCATATGTAAGTGTGTAAGCGTGTGCATGTGTGTGTGTGTAAACAAATTCTTCTATAAACCTGGCAGAGCGGAGGCTGCCACAGACATCAGCTCTGCATTTGCATATTCATGGCTCAATTTGCACTTGGCTATGCAAATGTATGCAAACATCGTTTCAGAACATTTCAAAAATAGAAACCAGCATTCCAAACGACGTTGTGCCTCTTAATATGCAGCCACACAAGAAAAAAAAAATAATTAGTGGGGAAAATCGAACGGGCCAAGTAACGGCTGAATATCTGATTTAAAACGGAGAGCCGTGCTGCAATCTTCTGCAAACAGGTTAAAGCGGGATAAGCCCAGTGCTGGTGTTGCTGTGGTGTCATGTAGATATGTGGTGATTAAATGTCAGGGTTTTTTTTCAATGCCCTCAACATTCCTGTGTGTATTGTGTTTTAAAGACCCATAATATGTAAATATGTTAAGATGTTCTTTTTGTACAACCCATGTTTCCCTCAGGCTTATTTTGTGTGGTAATTAGACTTGGATGGGTTCGTAAAAAACGATGGTAAAATTATTGTTTCCAGACTCTACCACTACAGTAAGTACACCAAATAAAAAAAAAGCATAATTTGATTCACATTAGTCTCTGTATGAACTGAACACTGAATGCTTCTTTCTGAATCGGTTTTCTATTATGTATTTCCTAATCTTGGCAGCTGTGCCAGCTGAACTCTTCCAACACCAAAGCAACTGGCCGTGTCTTCCTCTCTACTCCGGCTCATCTACAACACGGCATTGTCTCTGCTGTGGCTCTCCTTCAGAATGGAGAAAGTTTTTCTAGACAGAGGATGAATGGAAGGGGAAGAGTTCAGCAAAATCTACTTTTGCTTAAATCCTATTCATCTGCTGGGCACAAGGCAGGGTAAGCTGTTCCCCTGGCACAGGGTCTGTCTGAGGGGCCATGTGGGGCCCTCCAGAGCTTTATCTCTCCTCCCTGTGCTCCTCAGGATAAACGGCTCCACATGGAGCCCTAATCCCCCTCTTCACCCAGTCCATTTTCCTTGCATTTCCTTTCCTTACATCCCTGCTTTTTATGTCCTATTTCTCCTCTTTCTTTCTCTCTACTCCCCTCTCTCTCCCCCCCCCACCCCACAAATGGCAATTGCTGGCCTGTTGGGACTATGCTCTTTCCTCTGTTTGAGACAAACAGTTCACCCAGGAGAGGCTTGTTAAACCCTCGCCACAGTTTGAGGCTGGTTCTGCTGTTTTGCAAAATGTGTTAATTTTATGACAGTAAAGCCAGCAGTAAAAGCAAAGCCCCGGCTAATTAGCCGGTGGTGTGAGGTGAGTGGCAAAGAGTGGGCACGCCACCGCTCGAGGTGCCTTAATCATTGTTTACGAGAGAGCTCAGCAGGGTTTTTGGCTCGTGCTCTCTTCTCTCCACCTTCCTCTGTAGGCTCGATTTAGCCTATACCCACAATTCTATGGTTACTCACTTAGCGGTGTGCTATTCTTTCCAGAGAATAACAAGATACAGTAGTTAGACACAGTCCTGTAAGCAGCGATTACTCTTTTAAAGAATGATTTGTGCAAAGAAAAAAGCCCTCTCTTGTAACAGGGGTTCTTCTTTTCTGTAGGTATTTCACTACAAGGGGAGGAAATGCAGCAGACGAACACTCTCAAACTAACTGATACATAATCACAAAGCATTGTCATTTTTTTTCCTTCATGAGGTTTATTTAAAGAGTGTCCCTTAATGGTGCTGCTTCTCATAAGTGGCTACAAGCCTCATTTGGCTTTGTTGGGCTGGTACAATGAGGGAGAGGGGGTGCGGGGGTTACCATTCAGGGGTAAGTGCATTACCATTCATGGAGAGAGAGAAAAGGAGGTTGTGGAGCAGAAAGTGGCTGCTGCCTCTTTAAGATGGGTTTAAGTGATCAAAATTTCATGCAAGGCTGCAATTGGTGGTATAATGTTGCTCTTTAAGAGAGTTGCCTAATGATTGCCATGTGTGGACAGTGGGTTTTGGAAGGGGATTTTGTGGAGGCAGGGGCTGGGGGCCTGAGACTAGGCCAGACTGTGAAGTAGACTGGTGAGGTCTGGGGGCTGGGGAGCTTGGAAAGCCGAGCGGAGAGGAGAGAGAAGTCTCACGGAGGGGCTCAGAAAAGGCCAGCCATATGAGATTACAACATACCTAAGAAATGTGCTCGTCGGGAAAGTTTGTGTATTTTGGGAAGTGCTCCAAATTTTCCACAGACAGCTTTTTATATTTTGGGTTATCTCACTCTCCCCCGCCTCTCCCTCTCTTCGTAGTTTGGACTAATTGCGTGGCGTAGCGCCCGCTGAGTCAATATGAGAAAGTCTGCTCCCTTTCCTTTTTTCCCCCCTCTTCCCTCACCTCTCTTTCCAAACATTCACTGATAGTATGTGTATTTTTGAGTGCAAAGGATAACATGTCTGTATATTTTTCAAGCACATGGGTTCAGGGTTCTTTGGTAGGTTTAATTCAAAAAGGATGAAATTTTGTAGCGGAGAGAACCAATGTTTCCAGTTTGCGGCTGACAGAAAGGCAGAGCAGTAGCGAGATAGGTTCTTAGGGGACACGCTCCACCGGTGTCCCGAGAAAATAAACACGAGACATTAAGATGTTTGATTAAACTTGAGGAAAGGTTCATCTGATATTATTAAAGTAATTGCAGTATTTATTTATGTTTAGTGCTCATTATTTTTGCTGACATTCTGCTGCACACATGTGCCTCACCCTAAAAGCGGATACATAAACACTGCTCGCTCCGATTTGCAGACTATTTGCGATTGATTAAAGGGACTGCAATTAAAATCCGTTTTTCCTTCATGCAGTCATTTTACAAACCGGAGCCCACCTGACCTGACACATATTTGGCTTCTGCAGGTTGGACAGCAGCGGCACCTCGAGCAGTGAACAGGCCATGCCTCCACCTGCTGTTCGGCTCTCGCTCTGCTCAGTCACAGGTCATCAGTTGCCGGGTTTACCGTGCTGAACTCTAAAGGCCCTGCGAACGCTGACCCGCTTCCAGAGGAGCGGTCGGAGGGCCTCCTGCACCGCTTTGGCTCGATACCCCCCCGACACCCTTTCATCCAGAGTATTCTGTTACGTTGAAGTCAGACGCGCGTTATCGTGGTCTTTTTTTGCGAGGAAGTCTCTGCGTGAGAAGAAATTAAATGCATTTAGTGCACAGTTAGTGTCAGAGTGTGCTCACTGACAATTTAGCTGCTTCACTGAAAACCTGAAGGTGCTATGCTGCTTATGTGGTAAATAATTGCTCTTACCTGTTAATGCACTGATGAAGACCTGAGGTATAAACATAGAAGATGCCCATTAATAACTGAATTTTGAGAGTTTACAATATTTCAAAAGATATTTTGAATGTTTTCAATTAAAAATGTTTGCACCTAAATGTTTACAGCTAAATCGTATTACTGCCCCAGTGACCAAAAAATGTGCTTCATATAAATGTATGTGTTTGAAACAAATCTTTTCCACTTTATAGCAGAATTTTTTTTGTTGATTTGACATATTTACCTGTGAGAAACTTTTCTCGCTGTAACAACACGTCACTTACGTTATTTCGCAAAACCAACAGTGAAAGAAACAATTGTCGTTATAACATGATAAGCTGGCAGGTTGTTATAACAAGAAACTATACGTCGAGAAAAAAGACCCGTCATTGCCTGAAGAGACAGTGTAGCCTCAAGAAACGATAAACACATTAAACAACTGATGCAGGCATGTGGCAGCTGTCACCTGTTACAAGTTTTTGGTTTGGTATCCAGTAAAAACAAGGTTATATCATCAGAGACATCTTCACAATGTTATAACATGAAGAGGATCTTCTTAACATTAGAAAAGTTTCTCATGATAACAATAAACTGAACAATTTTTTTGTCATGATGGTGGCACAATAAAATAACATACATGCATTTAATTTTATGAGTTATTGATTGATAAGAAAATCTGAATTATTATTATAGGGATTTGCAGTGGTGATAGGTAGATTCAGTGTGAGCATGTCTTTCAAGTATTCAGATAAAAAGAAAATGTATTTAATCATTGACGGGGGAAAAATCCCAATAGTTGGATAACAAGTGATATAGACACACAGAGCAGTCGCAGCAAAAGGTATTTATCTTAGGCTGGCTCTGTTGCTGGCTGCCCCGCTCTCTGTTCCCTCTCTCACATAGATACTTATCAGCTTTTAAAGGCGGCGATTCACCCCTATCACCCATCAACAGCACCTTGCGACATACGCTGCCTCACCACTACAAATCCCATTACTTTTATCCTTAGCTAATACTGGGGTGCTGTTGCCTCCTGTCAGGGCCCACGGCACAAACAATTTGCTTTCTTCCTCCTTCCATTTCACAGAACTGCTCGCGGTCAGAGTGAGAGGGTGAGGCTGGCTGGGGCGAGCTGCAGGCCCTGCTAGAATTGTCACCCAAACTTTGAAATGGTTGCCAGAGTCAAAGTAGCTGAAGGCCACAGAGTTTGATTTCAGGGGACGTGCCAGCATTATATGACCAGCCTGGTAACAAACTATAAATTGAGTGGAGCCTATACTTCTGATGCACGCTTTTGTCCTACTTTGAGCTATATAGTATGTCTATATGGAGCTGTGTGTAGTTTGATCTTGCTATGTGCGGCAGCAGCACACATGCACACACACATGCACACACGCACACATGCGCACGCACGCTCTGGCCCATCATCCCTGATGCGTCAGGTCTTGTTGTGTTCACTCTCGGCCCGACTCCGCCTGCCTGACCCTGCCGACCCGAGTGCATTCCTTTCTGAGGTGATTGGCAGCCCATGCAAATACTACACAACCATGACTGGCAGTAAGAGCCACTCTGTGCCCTTCCCACAATGCCCCTGGCCCCTCCCCGTCAATAGACGCTGAGCTGGCGTCATTGTCCAGATACAGTGACCTTTTACCTCTCCGAAGTTAGCGCTTCCTGGGAACCACCCCAGAACTTTTCTCCGATCCGCATTGGAATGTGTGACATGTAGGCATGATCTCTCTGTTTACCTCCCCTCTCTCCGCGCTATCTCTGTGTTTTTTTTCTCCCTCGCTATCTCTGTCTGTATCCCTCTCCCCCTGGCAGTCCCAGCTGCGAACACAACATAGCGGGGGAATGTTTTTTAAAGCCCACTAAACAATATTCTATTAGCATAAATTTGGTTCTGTCTCCGTCTGCCTTTCTGCAATGTCACAGGCACATCTCTTTGCTTTAAGGATTGAAAGGTAAACAGCTTCAGGTGTTGTTTGTGGGTTGGCTTTCCTTCTTGGCATGACAAGGCCTTAGGGCACCAAATGCATTACAGCTCTAACTGTGTCAAATCTCAGAGGGTTGGGAGGACCCCAGCCAACCTGTGTTCTCTAATGTCACACACCAGCAGTAAGCCAAGTCAATAAAATGAACACCCGGTGATCAAAGAGGTGACAAGGATGCTCATGACAGTGGGATGAAATTCCAAGTTACTCTGCGACACAACACAACACGGTGATGCAAACCCTTTGCATACACATCTTCCCCTGCAGCACTCTACGTGAGTGGTAGTAGAAGGGCTTGGAGGTATTTGGATCATTAATAGGTCCCACCACTGAGCCGTTATGCAGTACTGTACACTGCCTGGGAGTATTCCCTAATGATTTCCACGGACCTCAAGCCTGCTCCTTTTCCCCTCCCAGCCTAATCTGTTATTCCTTTTGTTCATTTGCCTTTTGTTCTTTCTCTTTATATTTTTTGCCTCTATTCTTTAATTACTGTTCCCACCCAGCGAGGGCCCTGTCTCTGTGGCCCCCCATGTCCCAAGAGAAGCAGGGAGACGCGACCATGTGGCTCTGCTGACAATGACATGAATGGCCACGGTGGCAGGGCCACCTCTCTGAGGACCGGGACATGGAGCGGGGAGGAGGGGGCAGGGGAGGTGGCAGAGGAGGAGAAAAGATGGAGAGAATGAAAAGGGGTGGGAAAGATGAGCGCAGGGAGCCCCGGTTCAACCCTTATTTCTCTTTCTCTATTCTCTGTGGTTGGGAAGGAATTCTCAGTTCCCTGGGTGGTTTTTAGAGAGAAAGGTGGAATGAGGAGAGGGGAGGGGAGGAGGTTTAAATCACAGAGGACAACAGGCAAACAAGAGGCAAAACTTTAACAAATCCTGAATTTCTATGAGCACTTTAGCCTCGGTGATGTAACAGCTATGCCCAGGAGGCCAATAAAAGTTAATGACAGAGGATTATTTAGCCACCAGTCAAGCTCCACAGAGGACTTTGAATCAGTGCTTATGGTGGTCAAGAATTTATTCCCAGCGAGCACTCCTGATCCATAAAAGCGGTATGGCAGTGTTTGCCAATGGAGAGGGTGGTAAAGACGGCCGCGATGATGATGATAAAGATGAGGTTGTTGATGTTAATAACGCGCAGTTAAACTATTCCAACCTTCGCTGCAGCATCACGCAGAATGTCATAAAAATATGCACCCTGCTGTAAGCAATCGCAGGGCCTGTACTGCAAATAAGTGTATAATAGTATATACACACACGCACACATCTATGAATAAGTCCATATTCCCTCCGAGCTGACAACTTAATGCTGTCTCAGCCACGGCAACAAGATGAAATCAGATTGGCAGGATATCATGAAAATCCAGACTGAAAGTGAGCTCCTGGAAATCTGTAGAAAAGAATAATTCACATCTAAGCTCGAGAAGGACAGACACAGTCGTTACCCCCCCACCCACCCCCCACCACCACTACCACCACACGCACACACACACAGTCACTATCATCATCCCACCCCCACTCTCCAACCCACGCATGCCATTCGCTGCCAACTAGTCCATGTTCATTCCACACACATCTCCACCAGATAATTTTTGTTTTAATAGAATCGCTTAAAACAATTAATTACTGTCGCCTTTTCTCCCCCTATACACCTCTCCTTTTGCCCCCCCTCCCTCCCCACACACACACACACACACACACACACTCAATCCCTCTCTCACTCATTCCCCTGCGTCGTAGGAGATACAGGCGGTAATAAAAAGGCGTTTATTGGACGATTTTCTGGAGGCCCGTTGGTTATTAACATGTAAATTAAATCATCACAGCTGTTCCATTTTCAATCAGATGGAGTTTGAGGGAGGCGGGGCGCAGACGAGGACCCCAGTGCACTGATTTTATTACACACACCTTCATTAGGAGCCCTGCAGCCACGATCACCACCACCACAACAATCAACCTCCTGACACACACACACACACTCGCAAACACGCAGAGAGGCAGGCGCCGGCTGACACACACCGGCGGGCACACACATTCATTACACTGATAATGCAAAATGTTCTCCCTAGCATGTGAGCTGCTCCCACATAAGCGCTGATTCTTAATATTAAAGTGGTCACTCACTGTTTATTACAAGTTTTTATTAACTGCAAGATAATGAGAATGCACAGTTACAGCGCAACACATGACAGTATTTAGACTGGGGAGAAACTCGAGCATCTAATTTGCCAAGCCCCATTTGAGGATTATTTATGTGTAACATTTCAGCTTCACCTTGTCCAGCCAGTGGTAATGTACATGAATTGGTGGCAGCCAAACGCTCATAGATCAATATTTTTCTCCTGATTGTTCCACTGAGTGGCCATCTTGTCCTCTGAGCTCTTGACCCAAACATGAGAAGCGACATGCTCTTAAAGACAATGACGCCTCTCTGATGGCCACTGGAAAAAAAAAAAAGAAAAGCCTCGCGTCTCTGAGCAGAGAGCACCCGGACCCCTCTAAGCCCCCCTGGAGACGAAGCGGGAAAAAGGCAGACGAACGGCTGTAACTCAAAGAGACTGTCAGAAAACGCAGCGGATGATGGACTTTATCAATGATCATTTTTCTAATGCATATATATGTTTTAAAGGCCCTGCAGACGGCCAATCTCATAAATGAGCAGTGTTTAAAAGCGCGGGGCAGTGAGACTTGGGCCGTGATGAGATATTGGTAAGCCAGTGTAGAAAGGTTAATGTTACCCACAGAACGTGCTAATGGTTCTGGTTTGACAATGGCCTGTGGGGAGTGTGGTGGAAACCTCATCGAAGCGAACTCATTGACACATAAATTGTACATTTTCAACAATTTCATTATGATCTACGCCATCTTGCCGTGGCATATATCAATAGGGATGAAGTGGATGGTCTTATTTTTCTTGCTTTTTCCCTTAACTCACAGGCCTGAGAGGATATTGATCTTTCATCTTTTCAGAGGAAGAATCACATTATTGCCGGTGGAGAATAAAGTGCCACAGCCATATGGAAATTAAAGCACTGGAAGCGGTGGCATGCGGCAATAAAGTAATGCATGTCAAAACATTAATGGCATTTATCTGCCTGGTATGTATAAATGGATCAGTTGATTTGCAGCATACACTACATAAATAAAGTGCATTGTAGCTATCAGCTAAATGACCAGAAGGGACATGAATACTTTCGTCAACGTACACTGAACGTGCCGCGCTTGAAACCTTCTACTATCAAGTATCTTTTGTAAATCTTATTTTGTCTTCAGATGATTCAAAGTATATTAAAGGCGCAACAAAAGAAAGTGCTAACAAACTGTCCTTGTGGATAACACTCTTCAAACACAGAGACACTTTTTTTTTCTTTCTAAAATGGAGATTTTATGGAGATTTCTGCCTTTGAAGGAGGGATGCAGAAACACTAAAGCCGTGTGAAGATTGTATACCAGAGAGAGGGAGGTGAGGTTTGCCTCTGTGTTTGGCGCTGAGGAGTCAGACAGCAGCTTGTATGGGTAGTGGTGAGATAATGGATTGACCTCTAGTCTGCCCGCTCAGAGTGGCTGCATTATAGCAAAGCCAGTGTGAATAAAAGAAAAGATGGTTATTTTTAGCGCCTGATTGAAATGCTGAAGGAATCTGCCACCGGGATCAGAGTGCAGAGTTGTGAGAGAGATAAAATCATAGAGGAAAAGAAAGACGAGAAAAGAGGGAGGTAAGGGAAAAATTAAAAAGGTACTGAAGGAAAAAGGAAAACAAGAAGTGAGGGGAACTTTGTAGATATAAACATTTACTATTTCACTGCAGACGTGGATGCTGCTGCCTGTATTTACTAAGAAAAAAAAAACAATAGACACAATCCTAAAAGGAGATGCATAATTTACATAAATTATATATTAATCCAGATTAATTAGCATATATATTTGAATTAGGATTTAAAAGCTTTAAGGCCTATTTTGATTATTCCACTATGACTCCAACCCCTGATCACTCTGAAAAGGGGATGTGCATTTGTATATTCAACATTAATACAGTCTGCTAATGGTGGCTAATACTGATATGCAGATTTACTTAATTACCTAATGGATTTTACTCTGCTTTGCTATGCTTTGCCACAGTGAGTCAAGTATGTTTGTTTTAGTTTATGTTCAAAGAGGCTTACAGGAAGTCACATCCTCCGATTAATACAAGAGGATAAACTTTGCTTGATTTTGGCTGGTTTCCCGCTTTTTTTCTCTTTTTTTTTAAACAATAAAAGCCCATCCTACATTTCCTCCTCATCTTTATGATTATTGGTGTCCTGAGAATCATCTACATCATCGCACTAATTTGCCTCATTAGTTACAGTAGTTAGTGATCCTCCTATAATATGTCACCAACCTTTATGTGTAATCCAGAGGAACCATACATGCCTGTGTCAAGCCCTATTAGAAAAAGAGAAATAATCTCTCACTCTGTTGAATATATCAAGCGAGTAAACACTGCAGTTTATTGGCACAGGCTGCTGTTTTATGACTTAATCTCCCGTGGTAACACAATTCGACTACAGGTCATATTGGTTTATTGTTGTGGCACTAAATAATCAATAACATGGATGTTGGCATGCTATTGCGGGCTTCTTCTAGATGTGCAAGATTTTGCTGACCTCAAAATGATATTTAGAATAGATAAGCCATCAGCCCAGTTGCAGTCTGGTGATAAAGTGCCCCTGCAGTCAGTTTTTACTCTTTGAAGACCTAAAAGACCATGGACGCTGTTTGTGGATACTGTTATTTTTTTTAACATTGCATGCTTTGTTCCCTCCCTTATTATTATTTTTTTTTATTTTCTTAGCACCTTCCAGTGGTAGTTAGCCTATGGCATTTGTGCGTATGCAAATGTCACAACGTCAAATGGCTATTTATGGTGCTCCATCCTCACAGTGTGATGCATGTGACGCACAGTGAGGGCGTCGAGTGACTCATAAGCGGAGACGCCGGAAACTTGTTTATCCCAGGGGTATGCCTCCCCACCTAGCGACCACCACCACCCTCAACCCAGCCATCGGAGGATACACAACTCCCCCCGCAGACCCCCAGCCACTCGTGTCACATGCAACATTGATTGTCTATTATATTACATTGATCAAGGGGTGATAACTTGTAATAATTGGATGTTAAATTAAAGAGCTCTCCCCTAGTTCTTGCCATCTCAATTGTAATTGTCATTGGGTGGCAGTTATGATGATGTATGAGGGATTGTGTTTTGCGCAGTGGAGCATGACCCTGATGAGTAATGCTCCTTTTGGCTGCCTGGCATCTCTCCATTTCTCGGCCTCTGCTTTAATGTGCGCCGATTGGAATATTAAGCGGACTTATGGGTGGCGAAGAAGAGGGAGGGTAAGTGTGGCTTTGGGGTGTTGAGAAAGAAGCTTAAGAAAAAGCAACTTGCAAAATGTGTGTTTCGCTCTCTTGGCCACTGTGTGCTGTTTGTGTGTGTGTGTGTGTGTGTGTGTTTTCTGTGCGCTGTATTATGTGTCTCACCGCCCTTGCCTGCCTCCAAATAGCTGTTTAGATTCACTGCTGTCTACTTGTCCCACGCCGAGCCTGCCGTGCTGTCACCTGACCTAGGAGTGACAAAGCAGAGTCCTTACCCCTTATTATGAGAACATGAGGTCAAAGGCACAGCCGCATATGACAGACACCTCCTCACTTCCCCGACCCCTGTCACTTCTCATCCATATGAACCACCACCATAGGCTCCATGTTGCAGACAAGGACACAATACTACTCAAGTATATCATCCACAGGATTCATCCTCCGAGGGGACAGCCTCTACACAAGGTCCTTTGCAAAGAAAAAAAAAAAAGAGAGACTGTTTATGGTATCTACAGTGGAGTGCAATTGCTAACCATCTTACCACTCACACAGACTGTCAGATTGCTCGAGTCTCTGGTGCCACCTCGAGCTTTTAAAAACAATTCGATTTGAAAAATGACAGTTTGGTTCAGGGGTGAGAAACTAATATTTATTATGAGAATTAACGGTGTTGCTGAGATGTGCAATGGATCGTTAACAATTCCTGTAAAAGCTAATGCATCTTTTCAATAGCTCACCAGTGTTTAACCTGCGCTGCTTAACTGATGAGCAAGCAAACAAAAAAATTATTGTGGCGCTGCGAGCTGACGACAGAGAGTAACAATTCATAAAAGTGTCACCTGCTCCTGCTCAAGCTCAATAAAAGCTTAGAGAAAAGAAATGACCGACAGCATGCTGAAAAAGAAAAAAAGACTTGTTGGAGCGGGGCCAGACTCTTACATTAAAGCTCATGCACGCAGGCTACAGTCTGCAAGACAAACATAGTGCACCCACAGATAAATATGCTCGGCGACAGACACGTAAACATGGAAACGCAAACATCCCTGAACATCCTTGGACACATTCACAAGCACTGCGTCTCATCGTAAATAAGCAAACAGAGGCAGAGGTGCATAACAGATAGTGAGCCAGCGGTTACCGCACCGGAGTGAAGACAAGGGGTGCAACCCAAACACTGAGACTCACAGAGCAACAATGCCTAAAGTAAATACACATGTACCTGCAGAACACACACACACACACACACTCACTCTTTCTAAGCTATCCTCTGAAGGCTAATATGGCAGCAAATTACCATATTCAACAGGCTCATCTCCCTGTACTCATTAGCAGATAAGCGATATGCCTATATTTAAAGTACTATCACACATTAGTGTCATCATGAAATGTATGTGCGTGTGTGGGTGCACATGCATCTCCATACAGTGAAGTGTGCATACCACACACACACACGCACAGAGAATCATGCATACTAGTGAGTGTGTGCATCCTAACTCAACGGGATCATCCTCCATCCATCCTCTTCCTCGTGTGTCCCTGCGCTGTGCTTGCTGTCGGAGAGTATTGTGTGTGTGTGTGTGTGCGTGTGTGTGTGGAGCTCCCTGGTGATGTGGAGCCAGCTCAGTGAGCTGACAGTGGGGGGGGCAACACCAGCGCCGGCGATTAGCATGAGCTTCCATGGGGCGCCGCAGAGGCTGCTGGGAGATTCCATCGTAGGCATGGACCTGTCTCTTCATCGGAAAGTGACAACCCCCCATGGCACGACGCGCTCAGCGAGACAACTCTGAGAACCGGCTGCATCTGAATCTCCAGAGTAGACACACTCTCTTACCGTCGTCTCCTCTTCTTATTCCACGCCGCCATGATTATCACAATCAACACAATGACAATCATCGCCTTCTCTTTCTTCCTCTACATCCTGACCATTAATTGGCGTATCTTCATTGCCGTCTTGATTACTTCAGTGGCAGATATTACAGCAGTTCCATTATCATTAGTCTTGATGCCGCCGCTCACGATACAGTTGTTATACAGCCTGACAGTGAACACAAAAAGTGGTGTTCAGCCTCTCTCACAGCAGTACAACAAATAGTGTAAAAGCTAAGCCAACCTTCTCATGGGCTCCAACAGTAGATAGTTACCTTATGATTCAGCAAAGTCAGTGCTCATGCTCATAAGCAGTTTATTTGATCAGCGATGACACCTACCCCGAGGAACTTAGCTGTCTTACTTGTCTTGGTCTGAATGCACTCAAGACTGACAGGTGCAGCTTGATGTAAAGCTTGTTCAGAGGGTGTGATAGATCTGACTCGTCTTATGCATTCAGGTTGGTTGACACGGAGATATTCACATCTGAATGCTTTGACCACTAAAATACACAATCTGTTGGCCCCCAAAGGACCGGGCTCCGTGAGCCCCCTGTCTCCTCTTCATCGTCTTCCCCCGTCTTCCTCTTCTTCCTTCCACCCCGTCAACTCAGTGAGCAGGATGGCCTGCCATAACCTATTTCACTGGGATGCTTTGTTAAGCACCAATTCGCTGGTGGCTGCGAGGCACGTGTGTTACAGCGTCTAACTTGGTATGACTAAAAGGTAGCGCGCAGGTGGATAATCAAACCCTCCACAGATTTCTCTCCTGTCACATGTAACTTAATAGACGTTTTGTACTCGTAGGGAGCTTTTCAAGCTGGATTTCCGTTTACACTGAACACAAGCAAATTTTTTCTGGTTTAATATTTATGGTAAATGCAAATAAATATAAAGCACCAGAACTTAGGGGATATTCTTTTTTCTATTGTTTTTTGTTGTTGTTGTCAACAAATCCTATTAAAAGGCTGA
The DNA here is from genome assembly GCA_028564955.1 of Terapon puta. Taxonomy (NCBI): domain Eukaryota; kingdom Metazoa; phylum Chordata; class Actinopteri; order Centrarchiformes; family Terapontidae; genus Terapon; species Terapon puta. Next base: position 8,361,831 of record JAOXYL010000086.1, read on the forward strand.
AGTCAAAGTTGCATTAACCTGTCTGTCAATAGTTTCTGACTTCCCCAGCCTGTCTCTGCCACCTCCAAGCTCAGTTGTTACTAATGAAGATGGAAATCTTTGAAAACACTTCATACATAGTTTTTAGTTTTTAGCAAAGTAAGTAAATATTATATGATATAATGTATGTATCACATATATGCTATAAATGATTGAACATTTAGCGGCAGAAGAGCAGGATGCATGAGAGAAGTACATCGATGACATAATCATGTTAATCTGTCTTTACATTGTATTCTATTTGATGTCTGTGGTGAGGTTTTTTTTTCTCTCTCATTTTCTGGGCCCTCCTCCGGGCCCATCTCATCGGGGGGCTCGGGCCTTTGATTATTTCTTTGTTTTTCATTATGCTACTCCTCACACTCTTTTGCTTTCCTCCAGGTACACTATCATGTTATGATCACCCGTGGAACGTGCAATATGCATATGGGGCTCAAATGTCTGGATGAATATACTGCAGAGTCTCTCTGGAAGGTGAGACACAAAAAATGTTTCTTGCATCATTTATGCTGCTTTAGTAGTTTGCTGTGGTAGTTCATTTCATATTTCACATTTTGAAAGAATGACCTATCTTCCCTTGACATCATGAGACCTCCTATAATTCTTTGTATGCATTTTGTATTTTGCATCAAGTTCTGTATACATTTGATATGTTTTATCAAGTCCTGTATATATTGTATTGTTAAAGAAAATTAAGAAAAACAGATAAAAGTAACATAAATATGTATTAATAGACATATCTCTTCTGACATTGTCTGTCACTGCTGGTCTGGCATGTTGGCCTACATGTATATTTCATTGTTAAATGTAACTTAGTCTAATATTAAATTATTCAATTCAGTTGTACATGACACATTTGAGCATACATTTTAATTAAATAATTGAGTAATTAATATTGCATTAGTGTGGTAATGGACCCAATACATTCAAAGATGAGTGTTCTGCCTATAGGGACAATTGTTTTAATACAGCAATAATAATAATAATGTAAAGTAATTTTTAGTCATTCCACTTATTTGTGAAATAAAATCTGCCTCCGATAAACTTGTGTTTGACTGAAGGGTTACTTCATGCTATGTTTCTGCCTCATTTATATTGATTCCCAGTGGGAGGTATGTGTGTTTCTCTGTCTGTGGAGCACATTTCAAACTCGAACTGCTCCCCCAGCACACCCACCCACACACAGACACACACACACGCACACACACACACACACACACACACACACACACACATGCATACAGCGTTCTGACAGGCCCTCAAATTTTTTTAAAATCGTGAGTAAAAATTGGGGTGTTTAAAACATTTATGACTGATTAGCCGAGAACTTATCCCTTTTAAAGCCTTTCATGTATAAATCATGTGTATTTTGATTTGAAGGGGCCGCTTCTGCGTTATTGATGAGGCGCTCGACTCTAATCAATTAGTAATTGGAGCACAGCTTTTAAATAATGCATTTATTAGGCCTTGTGATGTGTTTAATGGCAGCCCCTTGCAGTGCAAATACGTCTGAAGTGCCCTAATGAGTCTTTTATGGGCCAGCCCAGGGAAAATGGCTCATCTCACTCTGTGACATTGCTGCACAATATGTCTTGTTTACACTGAATTGGCGAGTCAGAAAACCAATGCATAGAAGTTGTTACAAATTGTTATCTTGGTTATTATGCTCATCTGCATGTGGCCTATGGAAGGAGCCTGTATTCATGTTTTTGTTTTGTCTCATCAGCTTGTTTTCTCTGAGTCTTCCAACTTGCCAATTAGTAACCTCATGTAATAATCAGCAGTATTTATCGGCATAAAGAAAACAGCGACCAGTGCAAAACACTTCCACTAAACTTTGACAGTGTAATGGTGCTTTTGTTACATTATGTTAACACATTATTGAGGTGCATTAAAAGTCTTTAAATGTTTCTTACACGGTGGAAATTTCCTTGCGCGATAATTATCGCTGGTAAACCACCTGTGTGGAGGAAGCTCACCACCTGCCCGAGGACAAACCCCTGGGGAAGGCCTGAGCTGTTTAGCCAAAGTCTATATCACCAGCCAGGTTATGCACACCATCCATCATCGTCAGACTGACTGTGTTTGTGGTCTGTCAGCAGGGTGTGTATGTGTGCACATGCATGGTGCACATGAATGTGTGCGTGTGGGAGAGCTGAGTATTGTTGGAGAGCTGTTGCTCTCCTGGCAGGGGTGGGTTTTAATTGGAACACCCAGTGAGTGGTATGAGTGCCGGTGTCACAGTGAAAACTCTACCGACAGGCCCACACCGATTCACTCATATGGTGAGCTACTGTCTCCTGAGGGGCTGCAGATTATAAAGGCATTCACAACTTTAAATACCCATGCATCACATCCCCTGACTGACGGTGCATGTGTGTGTGTGTCACATATGTCTGTATTTATGTACCTACTGCATGTTCTGCCTTTTCACCTTAAGGATCTGTCAAGTACATTCTCATTGCCCATACTGATATGACAACTAGGCTGTTTGAACATTAGTGTATTGTTATTTTGACTTGAGATTACAATCACCATGCAGAAATGTGACAGTAGACACGCTGGCTGCTGAGTGTATATATGGGAGGCTTGTGTCAATAATGCATGCATATGAATATGTTTACCACAACAAATCACTTGGCTGTTGCACCAGGGTTTTATCCTGACTTGGCATATGCACGTATGTGTGCGAGTGTCTGCAAGTGTGTGTGTGTGTGCGTGTCAGTTGCAGGAATTCTTTGTTGGCACAAATATCATTTATCAAATTGAATCCATCCTTATCTCTCTCCATCCTTGTCCCTGTCCAAATACCTGGAGTGATAGTTCTCTTCTTTCCATCTCCTCTCTTCTAATACTTTGAGCTGTGTACTTCTGAGTCATATTTATCCACCATTATTACAATTCCCTCGCAGTGAGTCTGTTACTTTATTCTGTTTTTCTTCTGGTGTTTCTGTCTCATTTGAATTCCACTCGCACCGCACCCTCCCCTCTCTCTTCCACACAATTTATATACACATGCAACCCCGCATGCATTCACAAACATACACGCGCGCACACACAGTTATACACAAGCTCAGCCCTCCCCCACAAGAACAACCTAACACACACACACACATATACACACACGCTCGATGTTTCAGCGGGAGTGGTGCCTGACAGGAACAAGTGACAGCTCCCTAATTACCTCCTCACTGTAGACGCTGACGCTGCCTGAGACGCACTGCTCATTTTCCTCTTTCTCCTTCCTCCCCCTTTCCCTCCCTCCCTCCTCTCACTCACCCACCCTTCTATTCCCTTTCTTCCTACCCACCTCCTCTCCTATCTCCCCTGTGGTGAATTATGCATGTCCAGGAACTCCCAATCTGCATTCACACCAGCCCTGCCGAGACCAACCACCTATATGTTCCCTTCGTCTGTCCTTCTCCTTTCTCTTCCTACACATTTCCTCTCACTTATCTTCTGTGCTGTGGAGAATGACACTCCTATCTGATAACATAGTCATATAAATGGAGGATTTTTTTAAAGAAATAGTCGATCGATAAATGCTTTTCAGCATCGCATGCGGCTGTGATGAGGGGGAAAGGCTAGAGGACTGTCATGCTCAGAATTAGCCCTCCTCATTGCAGGCCACTGGGACCGGTTTTCCCCAAAGTGTCCAAGTTTGAAGGAGGGAGAGGGCCCGGGGAAGCAGCCCGGGATCTCCTGAGAACGATAACATTCACTCCAGAGTCCCACCACACAACAACGGCCCCCGTTCCCCACACCACACCTCTACCCCACCCTGGGTGTCAGCTCAAAGGCCCAGATTGCATTTCCAGTTGATGTCTACTGGCCCCACAGGCATGTTTTGTTCTAATAGAAAATGGAACCCTTGCGTCCCCCCCTCGTCCACCCTCACAGCGTGATTGTCCGCTGGGAGCCAGTGCACAAACACCAATGCTATCTAATCATGAGACGGGGAATAGGAAGGAAAAGCTAGGATAAGGAGTAAGGTGGAGAGAGGAGGATATGTGAGGAGGAGGAGGAGGAGGAGGAGGAGGAGGAGAGTTTTAAAGAGAGCCGGTCGAAATAGAAAGGCAGGAGGAGGGAGAGGGAGTGTAGACATGGAAAGAAAAAGAGACAGAGGGCAGGCGAGTCAGAGAGAGAGAGAGCAGAAAAGGAGCGAAACAATCCTAAGAGAGAAGAGGAGGCAAGACAGTACATAGTGGGAACAGAGAGAAAGCACTCAAAGAGGGGTGAAGCAGAGGGGGTGTTGGTGGCATGTAGGCAGCTGATAGAGTGTCACTGACAGGCGTCACTCAGGGGAGAGAGTCGCCAGGGTGCTGCTAAGATGAGCCACTGCAAACAATGCGGCTCCTCCTCTGCACAGAGCTGCTGCACACAAGCTTTAGTCACCGTGTTGTTACAAAACAGTGTGGGGCTGAATTAGTGTTTCCGTGATGTGGACTGGGCGCCGGGATACTTACTACTAAAAAGACCGTAATCCAGGCGTCCAGTAAAGCACTATATCCTTTATTTAGCTGTCATCATGTCATTGTTTTGGCTTTAAATGAAACTGCAGCAGAATAGTCATACTAAAAAGCACAGTATAAAATATTATATAAAAAGCGGTAGTGGTTTGTTTGCGGGGTCACCTTTGCTTGGATTGCTTTTTAAAAATCAACACTGCTCCTGCTTCAGGTGCAGACTCTTTATGATGATTACACTGATTATGTTAGTGGCCAGTTTCTCCATTTTGCTCTGAAAGCAGGCAGTTGCTGCTTTTGTCAGCACTGAGCGGATTAAGCGGAGGCACGACTGTACGGATTATCGTATTGCGACACAAAAGCTTTTTTTAAAGCAAAACAGCACAAATCTTATGATACTTGAAATCAGCTTCTCTCCTTACCACCTCTCCATACATTTTATATCAGGTGGTTTGAACTTGTGACTAATGGAGATTTATGTAGTGAAAAATGTGCTCTTTTTTTAATGAAAATAAGTGGCAGCCCTGATTTACTGGTAAAGTGAAGTTTAAGAGCAATTTAGTCATTCTGAATAGCTTTTTTAGAGATCAAGAGGGATGACTGTTTTTCCTCTTTGAAAGAGGAGTTATTAACTCTGCCAAGTAGCACAACAGCACACTTAGTCCAACACCAGTGTTTGCGCTGGCTCCAGTGAATGCTGTGACTCATAAAGGTTGTCTTATAATTCCTGCACTGCCAGTAGAGCCTTATTTTAACCTATTTTACTTGTAGTCTGACCAATTATTTAACAGCAAGGAGCCTCTTCCAAATTGATGCAGCATTTGCTAAAAAAATGACAAATTTTGTCTTCACGAAACATCATTCCTGTGGACATCCAGCCATTTTATTTTCTTGGCAGGATTGTCTTTTTAATGAAGATGCATTGCATTGAGATTTCTCGAACAAGCAGTCAGAAACTATTAAAACTAACTTTACGAATGTCACAAAATCTAATTTATCGCCAACTAACCAGTGAAAAACTTGAGTCTGGGAGAGCTGTGAAAATCGACAAAAAACAAATAAAGACACAAGTAAACAACTAAGCAAATGAAAATCATGCTCAAAACAAAAAAGCTAAATGTGAAAACCTCCCTCACGAATAAACAGGAAATTCAGAGAGAAGCTCTGCTGTGATGTCTTCCTTGAAGAGTTTAAAACAGCACACAGGCTCACGTATTCAAGGCACAACTAGAATAATGCGCTTATTGTAATTATTGAGTCTGAAGTAAACAATTGCTGAAAAGTTTTTTATTGAATGAGAAAAAATAATTCAGTAAAAATAACCTGATATATACTTCATTTGTTTATTTGGAACAAAGAGGAATAGGTATGGTTATAATTGTTAGATGTAAATAATATGCATATAAAAATGAAAATGCATATGTCTATTTACGGTGAAAATTAATGAGTGATTAAAGCAATAAAACAAATGTCACTTGAGTATTTATATATTGTTTGCTGAATTTACTTAAAATACCCATAATGCAGAAAATATTTTTTGTACACATCCCTTGATTATATTTGATATATTTTGATATGTTTGGTTATATTGTCACTGATATGTTGGCATTTACCTGTTGTAGGTGGTTTGGGTGGAGATAACTGTAACAATTTAGTGTTGTTTGATTTCATCTTTAACAGTGCATCATATTTTATAAACTCATCATGTGTCATATGCATAAAATCTTGATTAATGAGATAACTAGTAACTAAACCTGTCATTGAGTAAAAAGTATAATATTTTTCTCTGAAATGTAGGGGAGTAAAAGTATAAGGTGGCATGAAGTGTAAAGTACTCATATCTGAGTAAATGTACTTAGTTACTTTCCTCTGCTGCTGCACACAATTATTGTGCTGGCTATTTATGAGAAAATGAACATTTAACATTCGCATGTACAATGTCTCCCCTTTTCTCTCCTGCGCAAACAGCTCTCCACACCAATAAAAATGTTATCTTTGAACAGCATGAATTAGTCTAGAAGTACCTGAATGACCAGCAGAGGGGCCACCACTCTGTGAGACGCCGGCTCCTCGGTCTGCCGTAACATCTGCCTCCAGATAGGAGAGCTCATTTCAGAGTTTGCGCTGAAGGGCCATCGAGGTCCTCGGGAATGACTGTTCCTCTGCGAGCGAGGGGAGCAGGACAGACGAGGGGAGGGTCAGGAAGAAGCAAGCCGAGTGGCTGTAATGGCTTTTCAGGGTAAATTAAGACGCAGAGAACTGTTTGGGTCTGCCTCTGCGGAGTGGTGACCCTTATTCACACAGGTCGTCAGTGCCCCCTCACCATCACACACTCGTCACAATAGTTTCTCCTCCCAATCAGCTTCGGAGCACCGTTTATCTGACTGCCACTGCCCATGATTTATTACCCCGGTCCCTGCCACTGGGGCTGAGTGTCATCAGGCCTCTGCCACACTGCAAAGTCACTACAAGGCCCCAGTTTCTCACCCGGACCTCTTTCTGGGCTCTGGCTGTCTGCGGCCAGGGCTGACCTGTTACAGCGAGGTGATGTTGCTCAGATAGCAACATATGAAGGTAATGGTTTGTCAGGATCCTTCATTGTCACTTTTCTCCGATTGTAACAGACTTGTACAGTAACATGCTGGCAGGGCTCAATATGTCCCAACACGCACGCCAACACACACACACACACACACACACACACACACACACACA
>JAOXYL010000086.1:8373785-8392569 GCA_028564955.1 Terapon puta
TCCCCCCCCCTCTCTCTCTCTCTCTCTCTCTCTCTCTCTCTCTCTCTCTCTCTCTCTCTCTCTCTCTCTCTCTCTCAAACTCTCTTACTCCTTCTTTCCCTCTCCCTTCTCTGCGGGATGGTCATTTAATCCATCTAACCAGCTGGAAAGATAAATATTCCTTGGTGGAGTGTGAGGCCCCTGCCTCTCCACTCACGCAGACCGGAGATGAGGGGAAAGTCTCGCTCTCTGCAGAGCTCCGGCACCTGAATGCCTTAATAAAGTCTTCCACTCAACCAGACACCGACATGAAGATGGCTGCAAAGACTCCAATGCCTCATTTTGGCTTTCTCCTTCTATCTTGAGAAAGCTCCATCTTTTTGTTCAGTGTACTCTGAGCTACCTGGTTGAAGTCACTGAAAGAATATCTATTCTGCAAGGATAAGACTTGGACATGTTCTTATATAACAAAATATCCCCCATCAACCCTATAGCATGTACATTTTCCAGGCGGCATTGGGCTGATTATCCCTAAAGGAGGAACGTGGATGGGTTCCTGAGGCTGACTCATGGTTTCTGTTTGGAGAGGTCCAGTCCAGTGCAGGCTGGCCCGACTGGAACCTCTGTTTACACAGCCTCTCAGGCCAGACTGGGAGGCCCTATTTTCACACCCAGGTGCTTTCCAAAGAAAACCTCCTGCAGAGGCCCCTCGCCTAAGGTACACCGCACTGAAAACCATACATACTGCCTCATGTTCCTCCTGTCGTGTTGCATGCTTCAGCCGCACACTTATTATAATAATACAGAAACTGAGTATGGGACATTATGGCATAAGCGCTGCATGGTATTTGTGTGCAAACTAAAAGCAATATTTTCCTCTGCTCACATGGAAAGTTAATGCATGATAGCAAATTTTCTCTATTTCTTATCTTGGCATTATTCACTGCAGGGGAATTTGGTTTCTCTGTGTGTGTTATTTGGTTGAGGGAGCTTGAAAAATTGGTATTCTAGAGGCTGATAACTCTTCAGACAGCTTCACTGCTGGAATGAGTCAGCATGACCCCCTCTGCCTGTTTCAGAGTGTCAGACCTTACCTTCAGAAAGATGTTCAGCACAGGGTCAACCCCGAAGGAGGGATGCTGCAGAGGTGCGGAGGCAAGAGGATGCACTGAGTGGTTACGGGAATACCGGGGCAGAAAAGCACTTTGGCACTGTTTGAATACATAAACCAACAACAAAAAAAAAACATGTTGAAACACTGTATGCACTCTTGTCAAGGTAAGGCAACAGACGCTCAGTGCACATGCAGAAAAAAAGGCATAAAACCATCTGCACAAATGCAGCATACACACACACGCACACACACACACGCGCACACAAACACACGCACACACAAGCCACTCGCACCTGAAAATATCACTCCAAAGCTCCTTTTCAGAGTAAAAAAGGCTATGCATATATGTATATAATAATTACATTCCATATATCTTGCAAAATCCCATTTCCATCAGTGGTAATTCTGCAGCACAGGAGTAATGGGTGTATTATGCCGTTATGACAGGCCCAGCTCCCTCCCTATCCCCTCCCCATCATCCGGCATACCCCCCACCCCACCCCCTCCCAGCTTCAGTCAAACTGCTGAAAAATCAAAGTAACGAGTAAAAATATGCAAAATGAGGGATTTTTCACTTTGAGCGTAGAATGACTGAGACAAAGACGAGCATGGAGGCTGGGTAAAAGAAGAATCCTGGAAAGAGTCCGTGTGTTTTTGGTTTGAGAAAAAAGTACAAGCATTGTTCATGTATTATTTTATTTTTTTTCCAGAACAATGCCGCTGCACATATGGCAGAGTAGGTGTCTGACTCTGAGGCTACATGACACCGATCATGTTCACATGAACCCTGCTTTAAAGATGATGGCCCTTGGTGAGCGCGAGAGGAGGGATGAATAAATGAGTGTATAAATGACTGGGCCAGTGATTGAGTGAAGAAATTATTGAGCTGGTAAATGAACAAATGTTTGAGCGAGCGAGTGAGTGAACGGCTGGGACATTGAGTATGTGTCTGACTGAGTAACCGAGCCGGTCTGAGAGCCACACACACTAGAGGCAATCCAAACAAACAGCTCTAAGTGCTGCAGTGTTCGCTGAGGGACCTGGGAAAAGCCCCATCAGCCCAATGAATGAAAGCATTCTGCCCCTCGCAGCCTGTTATTAAAATCAATTAATGACGGGGAGGGAGGCCCCTGTAAAAGCTGACTTGTTGGGCTCTAGGGGTCTTTTGCGACACGTTGCTTTTCTGGATCACTTGTGCCATATGGAACCTCCCCTCTCGTGGCACATAACTCACTTTTATGAGGGCTTCATTGGCTAATGATGGAATAGTGCACGAGCACTGAGCATGGGAGTGTTCCTGGCCCCATAACTGTCACTCCCTCTGCCGTCGCTGTCTCTGTCACTCTGATCTTTGCTGAGACACTACTGTTGGCTTCTGAGAGTGTGCGCCTGACACGAGGTGAGAGAGAAGTGGGGGAAAAGGAGCAAAAGGGTTTTTCTTTTCTTTTCACAGCACATTTACTGTTTGTTTAGACACAGCAGACAGAATGACAGAGAACATCCAGGCTTAGCATGACAAAATAAACTGTGACTCAAACGGGATCATGGTGTGTAGCAACAAAGCTTAAGAATCTGATGCATCTTTTACCTGCCTGTCTTCACTGTTTAATGCCTCCGTTTCCACCCCTACAAATACATTGCATACATTAACAGGGAAATGTGTCACTTCAATAGACCTGCAATGATAAATGAAAACTCTCAAACAAATAGTTTCTGAATCTTGGTGCAGCTTCAGGCCAGACAGGCCCAATTGAAGAGGAGATTGGCCGTTATAGAGAGGCATGGTGGCTCTGCTGGAGGATGGAGGCGCTCCATTTACCAGGAAGCGTGCACTCATTTTAGCAAAGTCCCACAGGGCGAAGGAACAGGAGACAAACTTGCTTGGATCTCTTGTGTTTTCAAAGGAGCAGTCTCTCCTCCTGTCTGCGGGAAATTGCTCAGTTTTGCCGTCCCGTTTGAAGCGCTGGGTATGTTTTGCAGCTTCACTCTGCAATCAAAGGTGTTTCCTCCACCACCATCTGGTGGTCTCAGCTTAACGTTGACAGTCACACCTCGGTCACACACACACACACACATACACACACGCTGCAAACATGCTCACTGGGCAATTTCTCAGGGATCACTAACAAGGGGATGCCTTCTCCTTAGAGATGAGTTTAGCTGACCCATCAATTACTTTCTCCCTGGAAGAACATAACATGATAATAATTATGATAATGACATGACACTGTGATAATGACATGATAAGGAAGTGTTGGATGAATCTGCCCCCTGTGTGGTGAGCACTTATCGTGTCAGCAGAGGAGGAACCAGACCTGACAAGAGATGCACTTAGTGTCTGTAGGTAGTGTCTGCAGGATACTTTAATAAAAGTCAGCAGAATCAGTGTCATGTTTTTGACATTTTGTGAAACTCCTGTGAGCTTATGCTCATCTAATGTAAGTTAAGGCTTTTTCTAACACTCATGGAAGTGTGCATCTGCCTCCTATAGCCTATATGCAACCCTTCACTTTAACCTCCCCTCCAGTACCTCAGGGCTGTTTGAGTGATGCTGGTGTTGATGTGTCAAAGCTGAAACCAGAACACAATATTTTTTCCCCTTTTGCCCAACAGACACCTCCATCAGAGTGAAATCTCGTGTCCTAAACCATCGGGAGGAGAGAAGCAAAGGGAAAATCCCCCCTGTGCCAAGAGGGCAGGCAATAAGTTCACCACCCAGTAATTCAATACCGCCAAAGCTGAGCAGCGTCACAGTAAAACATTTTCATGTAATGTCACACCCCTTTTTCACTCTCCATGTGTTTATTGTGTGTGCAGCTCTCTCTCCTCACTCTGTGTGAGAGGTTAAACCAGTGTAAAGTGGCCGAGACGTGTGCGGTCCAGTTTGGGATTGGTAGTGATGGATGGAGGGGTGAAGCTGTTATTGCAGTCGATAGCTCTATCCATCTTCTCAAGCAGAGATCTCTAACTTACCTGAATATTGAAGACGGGCGAGATGATCAATATGAGCACAACTTTAAGATTAAGTCGGGGTTCATTAATCCTCTCGCGCAAACATTTTTTCACTCTTGCCACCTTTGTGTCTGTCTGTTGTGATTTAGTGTAAACGGTAAAGAGAACTATATCTAAGTGCTTATTCTGTTCCTCAGGTCTGGAAGTGAGGGATTGCTGAGTGCGCCGCACCTCATCGTCTTAGTACAGCATGTGCAGCAGCTCAGCCAGCTCATATTGATAGATGTTGTCCAAATGTAAAAGGAACAGGAATGCGGAGGGCGCAGGGAAACGGAAAAGAATCTGAAAACCTTTTCAGATGAACAAATGAACTTAAAAAGTGCATTGGATGTAGAACAACACGTCGGTTTTAAACTGTGTATAGGAGATTCCTTTGTGCTGAGGCTTATTAAGGTGTAAAAAAAAGACCAAGCACCAGGAATTCCTGAAAGAGCCAAACATTAATTTAAAGACATGGGTATGAGCTGATCAAACCACAAAGAGGCATTTTGTCACTCTCCTTCTGATCTGTAGTCGATGGTACTTAGGTCGAAAATGCTGCTGAATACTTCATCATGCACATGCCAAATACACCATTTTTCATTTCTTGTTAATTCCCTTCCCAAAGCCTCCTTCTATTCCCTCCACCCTCCTAATCTGGCAGTAAAGGTCAGTTTAGCATAATGACATCATACAGACGAGCATGGGCAAACCCAGATTACTAAATCTGACTCTAATGTGGCTTTTCAGATGAAACAGCATTAAATGACATTAACGCCACTGCATTCATTGGCAGCTTTAACGGAGATTGCTCAGGACTGGCCCTTCTTTACCCTCTTTGTATTTTTAATGAGGTGACAGAGAGAGGCAAGATTGGAATGGGATGGTCTTACAACACGCTGAGCTGGGATCAGATAGAGTCCGTCTATTTGTGTAATATTCCATCAGCTCTCCTATAGGGCTGGGGTTAACCTCTTCAGTGTGACTGACATTTTTAGAGCACAGGCACCACCGCTGGCAGAACTCATGGGGACTTTTAGAAAAAATATTACACCCATCACTGGCACGATGAGATCACTTTTTTAAATGTTTCTTTGAGTTCAGGCCCAGATTAGCATTTACTGTAGGCTTTGGAGATGAACAAACCGGTTCATGATTATCACTGCTGTTTTCTAAGCTTGTGAATTAGCAGCTCATTTGCTCAAAATCCTTACTAATTCAACATCTGTTTGGGTATCCATGCCTTCAAGCACATGTTGCTGGCCCTGCCTCGAAGACAAAGTGGAAAACAAGCAGAATTCGAAGAACATATCTATTATTCCTGAACTGCTGCAGTTTTCGCTTTGAATAACAAAATGAATGATGAGGAATGTGTGGAAAATCAGAGAGATGAAGAGCCTTAAACATAAAAGTCGTCTGGGTCGGGTGGATGGTCTTTTACATTCATCTGTTTCTCGGCCGCCTCCAAAGAAAGATGTTTTTCTGCTCCATCTCTGTGGCAACAGCAACTTTCCCAGCACAGGAAACATGATCACTGGCGGGGATGTTGACTGGAAAAGAAGAAGAAGAATGACGACACAGGGGTCATGAATTATACAAAGGCTGTTAGAAGCTTTGCTACACTTAACATCATTAAGGCCTGTATTAATTATGGTTATGAAGCATTGTAAATCACATCCGTAGCACTTTCTACAGTGCGTCTTAACACAGCCCTTTCATAACTGACTCATGGCATGCTGGTTAGGAAACAATACACTAATCAACACAGAGCAGCATGTGCTTGTGGCACAATTACCTAGAAGATGTCAAGAGTCATCTCAGATTGGTAGATACAGAAAGAAATACGCATGCACATTCACTCACTAAGTCACACTTTAACAAAACCCCACAACAGAATCACACAAAGCACAAAAATGCACCACTGCCAACACTCAAATTGCAAGTAATTTTTTACAACAATAAACTCTGTAGAGAATATATAGATGATCATTAAGAAGATAACTCTTGTAGAGGTTAGCCATTGTTGTTTTTTTTATTATTAACAGTTTCTGAAAGTGATGCTTCATGTAAAATCTTCTCAGTCTGCATTAAAAGCATAACACATCATGTTCACAAATAACTAAATAAAAAGTGAGCAAGAAAGAAATTGCATTGCATTCGTTTTTAAACACAAGCTCTTTCAGATTACACTGGAGAGACACCATAATTGACTGTTTTATTTAAGGTCAGAAATACTGTGGGTGTAAATAATTACTTTCGTTTCCAGGCGCTTCAGTGTTTTGAGTCAAACTAAAGTCGTCCTTTAGTTTCCATTTTAGCAAAGTTTGCAACATAAACTTTGCTTAGGTTTGTATTTTCTCCATGGAGGCAGTGAACCCTTTGTGTTTTGGTGCTCGCAGCATTCCCACAAACACATGGAGCTGATCAGGGCTACAACTAGATAATGATATCATCAGCACATGGTGGGGGCCCAAACCATATCAACGCAACGTTACCACCCTGCCTTGTTCTGCTGAGACATGCGATGCACATGTCTGATAGCCATCTGCCAAAAGAAGGGAGGTTTACGAGGAAAATCAGGAATTGTTCTTTCCACAGCCACGGTTCACTGGAGGAGATGGTTCCTTTCAGACTGAGACCGTTGATGCCCACATTTTAACAATCTTGAAAAAAAGCTGGAGCTCTATATTGTTTCACGTGATGCGAGTTATATTATTCTTTCACTGTTATTCTCATCATCATCTTTTCTAAACACTAAAACATGTTTGCTGCATAGCGCAATGGAAAAAAAAGAGAAAACTTTGACCACTGAGAATTTTCAGTGGCCATGGTGGTTGGGGTCCTGACCAGCGGTGGTCAACGTGGTGTTTAACTGTGGTGGCCAAAGGACGCGGTCGTGAACAGTGTGTGCCAGGCTTCATTTGGCTCCAAACACAACATTAACATGTGAGCCTTAAGTCGAAGCCTTCCATCTGTGTGAATGAGTCCCTTGGCACGTGTCAGATAGTGCACCGCTGACAACTGCAGTGTTATCAGACAAACCGAGAAAGCCCAGTGATCAGTGCAAATCAGGTGCAATTCAGTGATGTTTATATTATGTGCTCTTTTTTTTTTTTTTAATTCTGATTCAGTCTCTGTGGTCGTCACATATTCACTTAATCCTGCTTTGCTTCACCCAACTCTTAGTGAGACACCCAGAAAGTTCTAACAAAAACATTAGTTACTGAAGGAAAACACGCTGTCACGTGGGTGGTACTCAGTTGTTTAAAATGATAAATGAAGTCCATATTTTTTTCAAGATTCTTGTTTTTGTGGTTTTTGGCAACAGCTTTAGCGATAAACATTCATTGCTTTGGTGTTTGGCACTGCTTTCACCAGAAATCATCTTGGAACTATATTGTCATGCTTTGATGTCACTTTCGTGCCAGCAGCTCCCAAACCCCAAATTAACTGGCTTTTACTGTTTTACTGCAAAGCAAGTAAAAACTCATTGAAAAATCTATTTTTGCTCGTGGCACAGAGCTGGTAATGACTGTGGATACAGGTATGTGTGCACATCAGAGATGTATAGTAATGAAGTGGAACTACTTAAGTACTGTACTTAGGTACTAAAATGCAGTATCTGTACTTTTCTGGAGTACTATTTTTTTCTCCTACTTCCACTTTTACTGCACTACATATTTTTAATAAATTTAATACTCCGATATGTTTTTTTATGTGCTAAATCGTTACTCGTTACTGTTATAAAAATGTTATGAAGCAAACCAAACTCGTAGCCTATCAATGCCAGAGCGATAGATGGCTCTGTCACCAGGTTTGATGAAGCTGTCTCATTCAAGCGATCAAGCAGTATGTAAGAAGACCTCATGCTCTCATCGGCCTTTCGCACTACATACCTGTATCCACAGTCATTAAACACGTCACAGGCATTAAAGGAAAAACTACAGTGAAGGGATCCGGTGGCTGTGTAAAACTTCCAAGAGATATTTTGCTGGGATGGAAGGGAATGGGGGAAGGATCACTGCAAATCAATAGAAAGTTGTTCTGAGTGATCACAACACCCCCATGGTTTGATAAGTATACCAACTATGTAAATTATATGCTGGGGCCCTCATAGTCACCAGATCCCAACCCAAATGAACACCTATGGGAGAGTTTGGGCCGACATGTTGGACAGCCAACACCATCATCGAAACACAAAATGAGGGAATGAACTCCAGTAGAGTTTAGAGTGTTGGAGAATCAAGAGTCAAGGACAAATGAAGCTCTCGTGGCAGCAGTCCAACAACTTATTAGACACTTTTTGACTTTTCCTTTAATTTGTCACCAATATGCACATACTGTACATCAGCTGGTATGAAATGTGTTTTGCTCGATTACAGCATGACTTGTACAGTCATTAATAATGGGTGAGTGACACCATATGATAAGGTTACAACAAACATGCATATAGTTAATCACCCACTGCGCTTTTTAAACTTGAGCTTAGTGAGTGATTGAGTTTAACAGAGATGGCTGCAGATTAGTTATGAAATCTTGATGTTTGACCACCAAAAACTGTCAGTTCATAACAACTTGCCTCGCAACTTCAACCACAATTTCAGCACTGACAACATTATAACTGGGAAAAATGATCTTTTCTGAGCATTCAAATTCTTACATGGCACAAACGTGTGGGCAAAGACATCCACTTCTAAAATCAATTGTCAACTTTTTCTATGTAAATTGTCACTGGAAGAATTTTACCAAGGCTCAGAGGCACATGTTGCATGCGACCGGTTTCAGAAACGTCTAAACGTCTCACTGTGGTGTTTGCCTGAATGTTTTGTTCTAACAGGTCAGAAAAACAAATCAGAAGTGCCCGCTCTGAAATAAAGTTCTGAACAGAATATCGTTGCAAAATCTTCTCCACAACAAGGTCCTGCCATGATTTTCTCTAAATGTTGTGGCTTGAGAAGCTATGTGGCAGCAAAGGAAAACTTGGACTATTTGTATCACAGTTCACGCCATCGCCATATGTGGCGTTCTTCAGGTTTTATCATTTTAATGAGGTACATTAATGTGAATAACAGTGCAAAGACTGTGTATTTTCTCATACAGTCTATGGATGTAATGTGGTATCATCTGTCAGTCGCTCTTCACGCAGTGTCATCTAAATAGAGGGGATTGAAGCAGGGTCAAAGTGAGACAGAGCAGGAGAGCAGCAACAATAACTCACATAAAATTGCAGTGAAAGGAAATATTAATCTTGCTCATTTTTACAGGTAAATACTGGCTCAATCCTCCACCTTCAAATATTTCTCAATCAGTTCTTAGTTTACAATTCAGATGAGCTGAACAAGATTAAACCACAGTTAAAAGGCAGGATAAAGAGTATTTGCTCAGGTAATTTAGTGCCTTTGATTAAGATAGGTTGGAATCAAATGTTTATTTTCAGATCCTCACGAGTATAATTAATCTAAATATGAGCCTAAATTATCAACCCAAAGCACTAATTGGTCTTTGTTGTTCAATCTTGGTTTGCTGTTTGTATTTACACTATGGCATAAGGATTTCTTATCTCACTGAAGCCACTGAGGCATCAACAGGACCGCACCACAGCTGCAAAGCTAATTAATGTGATTTATGCTTGTTTGGTTGCTTGCTAGCTTGCACATTTTTGAGGAGAACAAAATCATCTGCAAGTCATTGTCTTTGGTAAATAAGAAAAATTGGACTTTTCAGTAAGCCGAACACTGGCTTACTCCTTTGCCCGGTGGTCTACAAGCACACAAAGCTCGCTTATTCTGCCTCACACACTTGTGTAAGCTCTGCTTAAGCCTCTGCAATAAGCCTGAGGGTTTTGAAGAGTTACCACTTTTAATGCAAAACAATAAGCTCCAGACTTTGTGGAATTCCATCTTGGCTCAAGAGCCAAATTTGTTTCTATCTTGGATGATGATGATATTGGTGTTTGCATAACTTCACAAAGAGCAACAGTGGGGAAACGACTTCACATTCTGTAGTTGACAATAATAAAACGGTACACATATCTCCACATATACAGTAAAAACAGTTGGGCACAGTGGCAGGTTAGACAGAGAACTCAAACCACCTTGATATACAGAAATTCTTTATGCCCCATGAACATTTCAGTGGATATTTAATTGTGCCCCAAATGGTTATCGACTGGGTGGTGACCCTGAATATCTGAGTGGGCCCACAGCTGGACAGGAGCTCCAAGATCATGCCAGTAATTTTAGATATTTATTGTATCAGAGCTGTTGTTAAACTGTCAGGGGGCTCAGGATTTCATGTAGCCCTCCTGGTTATTTGCATTAGCCAGCAGCAAAAACCATGAAAGTCAGGCAAAATGCTTAAGTGAACACAGTTGGTTCTTCTCTCCTCCCACCCTTTTTTCGCTGCCTCCCCCTGGGCCGCACTGTGCACTGAATGAGGCGGGGCTATTTAAGGCTATGGCGCTGCCATTTGGCTCCGGGGTCCACATGTGCGCCGGAGGTCCTCATTTTGATTCTAAATCGCCTTGACACCAAAACAAACAAACTCTCCTCACTGCACCAAACAGGCCTGAAAAATTATGGGCGCAGGGAGGGATATGCAATTACAGCAGCTAATTTGCGGTCACCAAAGCTCGCCCCATTCCCAGCGCCCCCAGCAACCCTCGATTTTAAATATTGGGGAGCACAGAGCGTGTGTTCGGATGGGGTCTAAAGGGGGGCTCTGGGAGAAGTTCCCCCTCACAGCTGTAGCAAGGTCAGGCAGCACCAGGGCGATTAGCTTTGCTCATCACGTACAATTAGGGTTAGCGCTCTGCAAGGAGGCATCTGTTGCTAATTGAAGCAGAATAGATATCGAGGAGGTCCACGCTTTCTCTTTGCAGGAAAAAAAAAAAACAAGATCAACTGGAAGTAAATAGACTTTGGCTTGTGTGAAATTGGAACTGCGAACCACCTGCATATTGCACAGGATACTGCTCTCGATCAGGGGCTTTGGGTGTAGCTGTTCAGAATTAGTTGAGTATTACACCAACAATAATTGGTCAGGTAATTTTAAAATGAGGGATGAATTGGTTCCAAAGCATTACCAGTACCACACGAAGACGCGCGGAGGCAGACAAAGAGGCTGGAGTTATTAAGGAAGGAAGGGGGATGGGAGGTAGAGACAGGAGACTGAGCGTGAGCGTGTCAGAGCAGAGCCAAAACCGGCCTGTGATGGCAATCTGAAGCGACTGAACCATGTGCCCACTGGCCAGCTGACATCAGCCAGCGCCTCTCTGACCAAAGCTCCCGGCCCCTTCATGCCAAGGCCAGATGCAAACAAAGAAAACCGAGGCAAGCACACACAGACACACATCCAAACAGATTTCGTGTTCGTGACAACACCCTGAAAAACACAGAAACTGCAAGAGAAACCACGAGATTGCGATGAAGACAAATATGTGACACAGGCAACAGCATTCTGGTTCTGCTTTAACCTAAAGACACATTTCTGTGGCTGGATTTTGTTTTATTATACAGTAACATCTGAGCAGAAGAATAAGGTGCAGCAAGTGGCATAAAGACAAAAAACACTTTACCCAAGACCCGCGAATAAATCAGTCACTGATTGTTTCAGTGAATGTAACCATATAAAAGACTGTAAAAATGTGAATCATTATGTCGTGGTTAAAAACCACCTTTTTAAGAATGGTATCTTCTGGTTTCTGACATCTCAGCTGCCTCTAGGTCACAACAGAGAACAAAGAAAAACGACACGCAAGTGGCACGCAGCTCAAGCGAATGGCTCTGAGGAGAAGGAGGACTGCAGAGACGGACATTATTTTTCATGGCCGCCCACTTGTGAGTGTTGGAAGTAGCGACGGTGGAAAGTGTGAGCAAGAGCAGCTCAATATAATATCTGAGTGCTGTGTGACGATTTTATATGCTTCTTTGAATACCTGACTCACCTTTTACACGTACACGCACACACGCATGCACATACTCATGCTGAGATATCCCCATGAAGCGATGGAGCATAACAGGATTTATCCTCTTTGACCTTCGCAGCTTGAGTCCGAAGTAGGGCTTGGCTGGTTGAGCTGGTCTCAGTGTCGCAAAGCGCAGCCAAAGCCCTAGTTATCAACGTTGTGGCTCAATGGCTCTTTCTCTGAGTGTAATAGTGCAGCACACTGACTTTCAGGGTGGACTTTGAGCCTGTGTGAGCCTACCAATGTGGGTAGGTCAGGCATGACGACAAAACCCAGGTAGTTTAGAGTTGCAGTTCCATTAATCAAATATGGATTTAATCACTGAATACATATCACACAATTAAGCAAATTGTTTAAACAATATTATTGACAGTTTCAATATATGGTATTTCTTAAATATTCATACTATATATAAATATATATATATGGTCTTGCATTATTATGATATGCATTACTTTACAAAGTATAAATTTACCAAGTACGTAATTTATTAATTTAATGACCGCATAAGAAACTACACTAGAGTCAGAAAACTTACTACTGGTGATGTATCTAATGAAATAACTGAGGATATCTCAGCAGCCTTTTGATTGTTCTTTTTAGAAATTGTTTCTTGTGAATCAGTTCAAACTTCGTGGAAATGTTATAACTATTGAAAATGACAAAAAAAAAAAGAAGCTGCAGTATACCTATATATCTTTAGCAGCAGAATTATTAATGTCACAAAGAAATATTTGGATTGATGGTGGTCTGTGTTTTGGTGGAGGATTCCTGCAGGGCGATGTGATATTTCAAGGTCTTTGGCATTAAAGAAGTTCCGGAATAGATGTCCTTTATTTTTGCATCTCCAAAGCCAAATCATCCACAAATGAACATTTAACAAGTTACTGAATCACCATGAAAAATATCTGCTCGTGACCTCCGTTCCTTTATATTGTTAAAGGATGTTCAGGCACAGAGTTAGATGACACATTGATTTGATTTGTGGCAGAAAGAACTTTTGGGCATGCAAAATAATTCCCCATAATAGCTGTGAGCCTGTATGGAGAAATGGATTTTATTTAGGGGTTGTTAATCAGTGAGACCCGTCTGAGTCTGCCTGGTCTACCTACAGTAGCTCTTAAATCCAGCCTTGTAATAACCCTCTCTAATTAGGACTGAGACACACTAACAAGGGACACCACCATCATCATCACTCAGACACCTCATCATCATCACCATTCTCATTATCAAGCCTGAGATCAAATTCCAGCCTGGCTCCGGGATAGTGGGACTTCAGTACACCTGATGTATTGTACGTCATTAGATTGTTGTTATTACTGTGCCATGGGGAGTCAAACAGGATGGAGATTCACTCCTGTAATATTCTATATGGCCTACTAGGGAGGACCCACTTGACATTCTCCACCTAATGACAACAATCTATTGAGGCAAAGGGCTGACACATTAATTTGTTTACTCTCCCTCTTTTTTTCCTCTGTCTCTCTCTCTTACCCGCACATGCGAACGACACACATAACCAACAGTGCAGCGCTACCACTGAAGTCTGTTTCAACACAGCACTGTTTGCATCCTTGTCTGCTGTAATCCACATGGCTCATAGTATTGATCCGCACCAGATAAAATCAACCTCAGCCACTTGTTTAATATATCTCAATTAACACTGTATGCATCCATTTGAATGGTAAAGGGAATAAAGCCCATGAGTGACACCACAGGCTCGTGACTGGACCCGTCCATGCAGCCTCTACATGCCCAACATCCCGCTCAGTCTCAGCGCTGCAGGGCAGCTACTGCGAAAAAGGCAGCTGCCTGATGATCGATGACTTCATTCAGTCTGCCTGATTCCTCCACTTGTGCTGAGAGAACAATTAATGTAACAGGCCCACAGAGAAACGCCTTGATTAGGCTGTGAGAGCAAGGAGCCACAAGGAGCCACTTAGTGGGAGAAGCTTTCCATGCAGGAGTCTTTACTGGTCCATACATACACTCGCTGACGTATGTGTGGTGCCACAAACACACAGCATCACTCTCAGCTCATGGCATAGCTCCATACATATACACCATCCACTCCGCTGTTGCCAGCAGGAGGACCGGACCATCCAGCACAGTTGGTGTATCCCAATGTTGACTCTCCAGTTGGGGAGGACCGCCGCAGGGATTTTCCACATCACCATAGGCAGAGCAGAGATTGGTCGGGTATGAGTCGATCAAGCTTTATCTCTCCCCAAGGTACCAACACAAATCTCTCCAATAAATAACCTGTTCCTAATTCTGATTTCTTAATGCAGCTCCTGCAGAGAAGATTAATCAGTTTGAGTGAGGCCCCCAGATAGCTTGTTCTTGTGGAGTTTGTGCCCTCCCCAAATGCACACTCGCTGCTTTAAAGAACTGATTGCATTATTTTATTTCTTTAAAGAGAAGGACTCAACACCTTCCAGCTCTGGCATGTACATACTCTCACGTATTCACACAGTCAGCGACGCTCACACAAATGCATGCACAAACACTCATGGCACTTCTTTCCAAGCCCTCCCAACATCTGCTTGTTCTTCCTCTGATTAAAAAAATCCTCTGCGTTTCATTATCGCTGATTTGCATAGTAATAGCGTGCATATTAAGCAGCTACTTCAGAGGGTGGGCGGTCTAATGAATGCCGCAGTCTCCTCTGTTTTAACTCAATTTTTCCTCATCCATATTCAGTCGTGTGCCCCCTCCCAGCTCCCTCACGACCCCCCTGCCCTCAGGGACGGCAATTCTGTTTCCGCTGAAATGCTTCCTCCAGCCTCTCCCCAAATCCCAGAACCCTCTCCATTAATCCAATTAATTAGAGCCATTGATATGCAGCCCGCTTAGACCAAGCAGCTGTTTGCCTGCCAATTGCCTTGCTATGAGGATAGGGGGTGGGAGTGCGGGGGGGAGGGAGGGTCAGGTTATGGGGAGTCCTATCACCCAGTGCACATACGCAACACTTAGCTCTCAGCGTCGAGAAAGTCGCCACCCACAATGATCCCACCAAGTCACCGCCGCCCTTAAAGCCACCGAGAGGGAACTCATGGTTGAGCTAACTCCTGATAAGTGTAACTCATAAAGCTTGTCATATCTCTAAAAGGTAAAGACCTGGTAACCTTTTCACTTTCACACAATCATTAGACCATTGAAGCTTTTGGCAGTTTGCCACTGTTTTGACTTAGCGGGTGTGGATGGAAAAGTGGCTGTAGTGTAAACGTGAGTAAAGCCAGATGCATGCAAATTGTGTTGTCATATGGACTTTGGAAGTGAACAGCGGTAACTAACTTTCAAATCCACTTAGTTTCATTCACACTTATATTGTTTATTACCCCTGAGCATAAGTTCCTGGGGAAACAAAAATGAAGGCAAAATAGATGAGCAATGGAAATACTTATGTCCTTTTACTCAATCAGCCACTACAAATTCCTCAGTGGTCCCACAGAAAGGAGCTAAATATACATCAATGGATGATAATTCCCCCAATAAAATCCCCAAAATAGAAAATCTGGAAAGAGATGTCCCTTGGTGCCCTGAGTAAGAGGTGTGCCTCAGAATTACCATACAGAAATGGATAGCAACGACAGTGTCTAATGTTTTCTGACACAGCACGAATGTGCACACCCTGGCCCAATCCAGAGCTGGAGCCGCTCATCGGAGATATTAAATTAAGAAGTGCTGGAGTAGAAGGGTAATTCACTTTTCTGCTTCACTGGCTATCATTGCCGAGCAAAGGAACGCTGGTGGTAAACTATCCCTATCTTGCCTTCGGTCTGTCTCTCTCTCTCTCTCTCTCTCTCTCTCTCTCTCTCTCTTTCTCTCTCTCTCTCTCTCTCTCCACTCTCTTTCAACTCACCTCTCTTTTTTTCCCTGTCCTTCCTCTTCAAACAGTCGCCTCTTCCTTTCAGCACCTAATCCTATTCAGTACCAACAATACTTTATAACAGTTTGATTGGAAGGAACTATGTGACTCTTGCGTTGTTATAATTCATAAATATACGTCACTGAATGGATTCTGGGACATATTTTGTGATGAAGTGTTAGAATACACAGAGAATCTCTAAATTTGCTTCATCTACTGCATGTCTACCTCAGTTAGTGGGCTCCCTTATATTTCCCAGAGAGCCTGTCTCCATCCCTTAGATGACAGACAAGTTATGGCCAGACAAGATTGTTAATACTGGACAGCCCAGGACTGCACTCAATAATGATTTTTTTTTTTTATTCCCTCTCTCGTTTCACACATTGCCTATGCATGGTTCAGGTTATGGTAAGATTGTGGTTATGAACTCTGGTTATGGTATGGTTTATTTGGTTGAGGTTCAAGGAGAGATTGTGGTAAAATTTACATTAATGGCATGTCAGCGACAACGTCCAGACTGTTGCATTACAATCAGACATGCTACACACCATTCCTGCACCCCAACCTCTTCACCCTTCCCTCAGCACTGCAAGTTGGCACATGATGTAAATCATGATGTGTGAAATTTTACTGGATATAATTCCTAAGAATATTGGACCGGGCTATAAGTGGGAAATTGGAGGTGGAAAACATTATCCCGACCTCTGCGTATTTGACCCACAAAGATGGACAAACCGGTGAATCCTACATGTGGGGTAAACTGTTCGTAAAGCTGATTAGAAGGTTTAGAAGGCCAGAGTATGTGGCTTTGTTGAAAATAAAACCATCTCTGTGGTGAATTAGCACCCGAAACAATGCAATGGGGTCTGTGAATAAGAGGTTGCCCGTCTGTTCTGTGATGGATAACTCCCAGCTGGATTGTTAAATGGTGAATCTAGAAAAGAGTCTTTCCTGATGGACTGGCACCAAATTCCCATTTCTGTTTAGAGAGGGAATACGCCAAACAGCAACACTAAACAACGGACACCTCTTTTTCTAAAGTGGATTTAGATCAATTGCGGAAATACGCTTTTTCCATATCTAAAAAGGTGGAAACTTAAACATAGACAACACTTGACGCTAGAGAGTCATGACAATTCAAAGATGGCGGGCCAGGTGGGGTGTTAAAAAGAGGTGAAATTAATTCAACATCCAATTGCGTTCCTGTGTCTGAACACTGTGGCGCTCACTATAGGGTCCTGTGTGTAAAACTCCACCCATATGCATGCTGGAGAAAAAATTGCTGGGTTATATAGCAATCAGCCAGATGTGTGAACAGCCTGTTCTCCCACAAGATTTAAACTTTTCCTTTTGAGTTCATGTATCGCTCTGTTAGTGTGGTAGTGAAGCAGGACTGAAACCAAAGACAAATCAAGACCAGCTTGGAAACAGGATGCATAATGCAGTGGAGGTGAAGTCAGATGAGAGAAAGGATGACTTGTTTACCCTTGATGAAGTGTTGATGTTGGAGGTCTTTGTTTCAGGAATATACAAATCAGTCTGTTTAAGATATTTTGGTACCTCACTTTAGGGACTGACATGAAAACGCTGGTTTGAACATGAACACGTCTGGGAATGTGCAACAGGCCACTGCTTTGTTTCGGTTACAGATTCAATCTCTTATATTTTCCACTCTTTCAGCAGCTTTTCTCAGTGTGCGTACACGCACAAAGAGAATGTCAATTTAGCATTGATTACAGTACAATTAAGGTAATGGTTATATTGAATAATATGACCCACACTGAATATTCATGGAAATGATGATTAACATATTCTCAATTTCTCAGTATAATGGTATGACCTCCAGCAGGATGGAGACATTTCCTGAAAAGTAAATAATGAGTGTGGAGCGAGAGGGAAATGGAAGAAATTAGTTTATTCTTCCATTCACTCCCTGTATGAAGCTGTGTTTGCAGCTGCATGATGATATTGTTGTCATGCTAAAAGCTGTGAAACCGTGCCCGAGGGTTGACCTGGTCCAGTCTGGACTGATTCAGGACCTCTTAGGACTCACTGCAGAGCGATGTAGAGAAGGCGAAGAGAGAGACAGGAGGTGTCTATTTATCTAGGTGAGGAAGTGCCTCTCTTCATCCCCTCCCACCCCGCCTCATGTCTTTTGAGGCAGAGAGCTGTGACTGAAACACATCGCTGCACCTCACTCGGGATGAGCTCCAAATAAATGGGGGGGAATGGGGGCACAGAGGGAGTGTTGGAGAGAGAGGCGAATGAGAGGCTGAAGAGGAGAGCTCCTTAAAAAGGCTTGTCAAAATAATGAAAACAAATGGCGGTGGAGTCTCCTGAGATGGAGAGGAGAACTTCATTTGTGAGGTGTCTGCGTCGGGATTCTGCCGCGCCACGGCAAGTCCTCCTTTTAGAGACCGAGGGGAGGCTCCGCCGTGCACGGGCGAGGGAAACTGAGGAGAAGAAAAATGAGAGCGCTCATTGTAATAATTGTTCAGGGTCAATTATTCCCACGTTGGAGCAAATCATGCTGATACGCGTTAGCATTCGGCTGGGAAAGGAGCAGCTGAATGTAGCATTACCACGGATGTGATCCCCAGTGATGCCTGTGTAAAAAAAGCAACAGCGTGATTTAATTCAGCCAGTCTAATCATGTACAAGGGATCCTAACACAGTGTTTTGCAAAGTTGAAGATGTCAAATGAAGAGACTTTAAGAAAAGATGCTTTGACTGGCTGTCAAGGTGGACTAGTGTTACTCAAATACTGTTATCCAGTTAGATCACAAGATTCACTTTCACTGAATAGTCATGTTAAAATAAATGATTAAGACATAGATTTTATTTCAATAAAGCTAAAAAGAAT
>JAOXYL010000086.1:8427452-8444693 GCA_028564955.1 Terapon puta
CCATGGTTAGCACTGACCATGTTCGGTCATTAAACTGCATTTACATCCCATTTTCATAATTTCGACAGGGGACAGTGGATCAATCAAAGTTTTTGCAAACACAGTAATGAAACAAGCAGGAGCATCCAAAATTATCTGTAACCAACTCTCCGGTGCTATTCTATTGATTGGAAAAGTGTTCAGCATCAAATCAAATCTGCATTGCTATTGCTATTCACTGGCTTATTCTATTAAAACAACATTAGTTTGTTTGGCTGCGCTATAAACAAATACATCTGTATTAATGAACTGCACTTACCACTAGTAACCACAGGTGTCGCCAGATCAAGCTGGACTGAAAATTACGTGATTAAAGAATCAAAAGTGAAAGTACTGGTTGCAGAAATATTGCCCACTGACTAATTATTTTATCTTCTATTACCAGATTGTTGATACTGATGCATTAATAACTCATGAGAAGTGTAAGAATGAATTAGTACAATTAAGGGTGATAGCCCCCTCAAAAGTTCTGCTACAAGAGCTGAATTTTCTCTAATCCTTGTTTTTTTGTGAAAGCTGTGAGTCTAACCTCTTTGGACCAGAAAGACGAAAACATCAAAGTCACAACAAGGGACTGTGCTTTTTTCTAAGGGGCAATTGGTTAAAAAAAATCATTTGAAATTGCTATCCATAAGAATATCATATGTTGAAAATGTCTCAGAATATCCAAAAATAAATATGGAACAATAGCTTGTTTATAGATTTGTTATTTATTTCCACCTTTACATTGTGTCAAACTGTAATCTTGCTTCTGTAAGTCCAACTTCTCCACATATGTGTTGTGTATCTGTTATCCCAGGGCTCCTGTTTGTCAGATTTTTCTGTCTATTTTCCGTTGCCTTCGATCCCTCCTCCTCTCTGTAACAAGCTAGCTCTGGGCCCAGCGAGGTGAGCAGAGGTGAGGTTGCGGGGGGAGAGGTGCATTGTTTAGAGCTGCTTTCGACTGACATCCAGGTAAATGGGTAAATGTGCACTCTCATCCATATTCCAGCAACCTGGGCAGAGGCATTTGGCCAGAGCATGGTTGAGGCCAGGATATGAAATATTAAAAGGATAAAGTGAAAGGTGGAGTACCCAGAGGGCCTCTGGACAGTTAAACAGCTCTTTGTGTAGATGCATCTTCTCCGTCTGTATCCCCACCTGGCATCCACCTCTGTGAGAGGCCCGGATTTCAGCAAGCCTGCATTGTGTACTTCTGCCAAGGTCAGCGTGCAGTACACCAAGTTAGCATCAAACTGTGCTCTATGATCAGCTCTTACCATCCTAGAGCACCGCCTATGATGGAGCATGTTCACAGCTCACAAACAAATCAATAACTCTGTGGATTGCATGACTGGAGAAGAGACAGTGAGCTGGGGAAGATGTTAAAAAAAAAGTGAAAGATGGAGCTCTTTCCAGTTTTTTCCAGCCTCACTTGGCAGGATGAAACCCAGCCTGCTGTTCGACTGGTTGTGCGCCAAGTAGGGACTCAGATATATCAGATTTCAATTAACCACAGTTCATGAGGGCCATCCACAGAGGTGACATGGCCCTCACACTCTCCATCCCCTGCTTAGTTGCAGCCCCAGGGAGTAGGTAATGAGATGGCTTTCTATCGGACTCTCCATCTCCTCTCTCTTTCAGGAGGAAGCCTGGCACTCTGGGCCAAGGGGGCCTGTTGACACCTAGGGCAGGTGCTTGGCCCATTTGGCTCTGGCCTGCAGCCTCCAAGCATGTTTGGCTTGCAGTGGCCACACAGTTTGCCCCTCTGGACTGCTCTAGGGGGGTAGATAATGAATAGTCTGACTGCAGGTTTGTGCAGGTGCAAGCATGTGTGTTTGTGTGTGCGAGTGTGTGTGAGAGTGCATGAATTATAAATAGGTAATGAATATAAAAATGTTTTTAGCATTTCATATGGGGGCATAACCACTTTCACAGGCCTCTTTGAGCGTGATGTTTCTAAATCATTCATTTAAATCTCATAACAGAATTTCAGGTGGATATTGAACAATAACAGAAGATTCCTCTGGTCACATCTGTCACTGGGGAAGACAAGAGGCCTCCAAACCTGCAGTTCACTGCTCAATCACTTGAGCCTAATTTGTATGCTGATTCAATCACAGACAAGGAAAACAAAGCAAGGTGCGGAAAAAATGACAGCCAATCACTCAGAGAGAGAGAAGGACTCTCCTGCAATTCTTCAAGCACACCAGCACATTAATGTTGTTACCCAATGTTACCTGCTGTTTTTTGTGAGATGCTGGTGAATGGTGCACATATTGAGACGTCCCTCTCAATAATCAAGTGAGATTTGGGGCAGAGGGGTTGAGGCTAACAGGGAATGGTGTTACTTTTGCGTTTACATTTCATGTTTACATTTCACGAATATAATATTATATTGATGAAACTTTCTTGTACTGGTTTGGTTCAAACTAGAATTGTGCCTCAGACAGAAACTAGTGAAGAAAAAGACCTGCCCCGGTATTTCCACTCTGTGCCAGCGACATTCATAATCTGAGCAGGGCAGAGAGTTGGGAGGATGCAACAGTGCATCCGTCACCAAGAGGAATGGCGGTGTCATCCCCAACTGTGGTGTGGAATCACAGGCAGTCGCTCTACGATACACTTCTTTATGGAGGCACTTTTTACATTCTGCTGAGTAGCCCTGGAAAAATAAAAGCTAAATCTTAGCTGTCACCATCATGCTCCGCTGCACTATAACACTGTCCAGTGCTCGGGCACTCCGCATGTTGCAAACAGAAACAGAGAAATTCCACATATTCATCGATGCTGCGTGTATCATGCAAGAAAAATGGAAAGGCTGTTTGTGTCTTTATACGTGTCTGTGTCTGTGCTCGGGCGTGTATGTGTGTGTGTGGTTGTTTGCGCGGTGGACAATAATAGGGATGAGAAGGTCTCAGCGTGGCTGCACAGCCGTTTCAGAAAATCAAATGGCTGAACAGTCTGTAATGAGGCAGACAACAGAGACTCAGCCAGACCCAGAAGATTTGAAGGGCAGACGGAGGAGAGAAGGGGGGGAGCTGAAGGGATGACAAAGGCAGGAGAAAATTATTGAATTAGTCAGACAGTAATAGCAGAAAGAGATGAGTATAATGTGAACATGGACAGGGGGGTAGAGGGGGGAGCGGGGGTTATGACCCAAAATATGAAATCATCAACAATAGCAGAAGTAACAGCAGAGTGAAAAGATGCAGAGGACTGAATTGGTAGGTGAAGGTTTGTATTTGGATTATTTATCAGCAGGAGAGGTGTATAATAAAAAGAAAAAGCAGTCCAGTCCTCATTTATCAGAATCAGAGGAAGAAGAGGAGAGGAGAGGAGAGGAGAGGAGAGGAGAGGAGAGGAGAGGAGGATTTGTGGCTCATTAACATGCTGTTGATCCTCTAAGTGCCACAACTCGCCCACCATTTTTTCAGCCTCACAAACACACTGTCACAGTAGCAAAGCCATTTAAGTTATCACTGACAAAGTAACGCTGGATATATGTGATGTATCAGCAGTCACAGGCAAACTGCGCAATCCAGTGACAACTAGATGACAAACACAGAAGTAAGGACAAAATTACATCTACAATTTAAACAGCAGAAGTAAAAAAGAGCAGTATATGTGTTAATAGAAACATGCATAAGTATAACAACACTGAATGTTCCAGTAAATAGGTAATATTGCACAAAACAGTGGGCGTATAGAAGTAAGAAATGTTTTTATACGATAGGGGCCAGATTAATTCCTATAAATTGCATTTATATGCTACTACTTTCTGCTACTTTCTAACAGTCAGTAATATTCTAAGTGACACATAATGGGGGCAATTTATGCATTTTATTAAGACTTGAACAACTAAACTAAAGAACGTACCTGCCCCAGGTAACGTCCCAAAAATGTTTCCTTCGAAAAATTGGTATATACATCACTGGAAAACTATGTAAACCAAGTAGTTTTAATCTCCAAAAAACAATAGAAGTAGTAAGTAGTATTATGTAGTAGTATGTTGAATAAGTAGAATAGTGTGTAAAACTGCAGCCATCAGATAATAACAGCGAAAGCACTATGTTGTATTTTCCTATGATGTTCAAAGTGGTCAAACTGAAGTGCAAAAACTCCAACTTTGCATTTAAGCCAAAAAAACAAAAGTGCCTCAGATTCTTTTCACATCTGGATATCAGTTGGATATGTAACATGTCGGTGGACAAACTCCTGCAGACCACTGTGAATGTGTGTGTGTGTGCAGAGAGATGCAGCTGGATGTGTTGTGATACTTCCTGTCTTCCGTCTCCCCGGGAGCCCGGCTCTCTGGTATTCCTGGAAGGTGGTGATGCAGTGTCGGATTGTCGCTTCCTCTGATCTGCAGTCACACAGCGGATTCCCAGGGAGCGTGTCACTGAGGGCGGGTGGAGGAGGGGGGAGAGTGGGGGGGGTTGTTGTGGGGGGGGAGAGGGGGCTCAAATGCTCTGCTCGTTACTCTAAACGCTGCCTAATTAATAATGTATCAGAGAGGACGCGCTGAGACACAGCAGGGCTCCTCTGCTTGTCACAAGCACTGACGCACACTCACACACACACACACACACACACACACACACACACACACACACACACATTTGGGAAGAGACTGATCAAGACTCCACCTTCCCCTCTTCCAGAAGCCCCCACCCAACGCACCTCTCAATATTCAGATACAGAAGCAGGAGAGAGGAGGAAGAAATAGACACCCGGCTCTGTCGTGGTGTATTGTTGATGAATCCTCCATCCTGCAGAAGCCCCGTGTACATGCGATGTACATACGTATCGCGCAGGCTCACAGCGACAAACAGGAACCGAGCGCAACAACTTGATTCTTTTGGGCTTTGTTTCCGCCGCATGAATTTTCATAAGTGATATTTTATGGTAAACTGAGCTTGTGTGGGAGGGGATGGGAGCGGCGGCGGGGGTTAGACTCCTCTGACACGCAGTCAAACGCACCCCCGCCACCACGCGCCGCCGCAAATATCCAACCTGGATGCAGCATGGTCCCCGGAGAGGGATGACAGGTGACGGTGTGCTGGTGTTGAGGTAATGGCTCCCCCTGTCCAGTTGAGTCTCTCTGTTCTGCACCACACAAACACTTGAGGCCTCAAAAAAAAAACTCAGCCCCATACCTTGTTGTGAAGCCCTTATTGCATGTTATTCTGCATCAGATCTCATTATCCAAAAACTGTCAAGCCACCTGTCATCCGCCGTCACCGTTGAAGACAGTTTGGGCTTTAATGGCGATACTTTGTCTATGTGGTCTTTAAATAAAAACAAAGCAAAGTATGGGATCCTATGGGGGAACATTCAATCATTACAGTATCCACGCAGTGTAGCACATCCATAATATATTCCCAAGTTATCAATATTACTATACTGCTACATGTATATGTTCTGAGACTGATACACATCCACTGCCGCTCACCGCCTCCCCCTCCTCACATTTGATTTATTTGCTTCTTTGTTTGTGTTTGTCATATGGAGAGATGTAAATTTAGCCACCCCAAGGGAGAGCATCCTCACTAGTGACACAAAAAAGACTGGAGAGGAAAAAAAAATCAGAATAACATAAGCCACAAAAAGTGAGAAGGGGGTGGGAGGAAGAAGTAAAGGAGGGATTGTGGTTTGAGAGATAGGGGTTGGGGGTGGGGAGGGGGGGGGCAGAGAACAAGAGACGGAGGTTTGAGATGCGCAGGACTCTGTAAACAGTCGACGCGTGGGTTGGAAAATTAGCGCTGCATAAATTGTGCGAAACATGTCCTATTTTCTCTCCCTTTTTTCCTCTGCACCCTCTTTTAAAAGGGTTCAGGATGCAGGGCTGTCAGATGAACGCCAGACAGGCATTTTTCCGACTTTTGTTTGATCCCGGCTCCTTTTAAAAACACTTCCCAATGACAGAGGGGAGGCAGAAAGCAGGTCGCAGTGTGTGTGAGGTGCCTGGTGGTGAGCGAGGAGGAGCGGGAGAGATGAGCAGACAGGAGACACATGTAGACAGACTTTCACAGTTATCACACCCTCATTGACACTGCCTTTATAGTCCCTGCAACCAGCACCTCTCGCCGGGAGAGCGGCGGGGATTTTGCGTCTGATAACTGTGTCAGCACCTCAGCACATCTAATCTGTGCACACTGCCACGGTGGCGTCATGGACAGGGACGTATAGTGAAGCACAGGTCAGCACTGCACGCTAAAGGGCCACAACAGATGGACAAAAACAGGACAAATATACCAGAAAAACGACTCCGGCAAAATGGAAATGAGTTTGTCAGGATAGGCGTTGTAGGTGTAATGTGCTCAAACACCACTACCTCTAAGTGTAATAAAATCACACAACTGTTTGTTTGTTTTTTTTCTCTGCCCTCTTGCATGAAACAATCATATTTTTTGGGGCCGTTCCGTCCGAAACAATAATCCTAACTTCTTTCCTCCTGCTGCTGCTATCGACTTCACCCTTTGTGTCAAACTACATCTGCCTCTGCCTGCTTCACCAGCTAATGAATTCCAAACAGAGTGAAGAAAAGAAAAGGAAAAAAAAAAGCAGAGCATCTCTCATTGCTCTCTCGCTTTCTCTCTCGATCACAACAACACCATTTCCATTTATAATTTCGATTGTTAATTTGCATGAGAAAAATTAGTTGGGTGACATGCGTGATGTCCCCCCCCCCTTCTCTTTTCTGCTTAATTTTCCCACTAATTATAAGCAGCAATGGCACATTATTTACATAAATAATTGTTGTTCCTTCTGTTCACTCATATTTTCCTCCTTTCTTTCTTTGTCAGAGTTGTTTTGGCATTTGTCGTCCGCAGGGGCAATTCTCCTCTGAGAACATTTTCACATCTCTCCTGACTGAAATATCTTGGATCTTGAGTGTTTTCGCCTGATGTTTGTTGTGGTGTTTTGCTGTCCTTTGTTCAATAAATAGATTCATCCTACATTTTTACTTCCCCTCAAAACTTCTAAACTCTCATAAATAAATATGTCAGCTGTGAACACTTTCTACTATTTTTACTTCAAGACAGATCACTTTTCCTCTCCCTCATCCATGACTTTACAGAGGAGGTTATGGTATAAGGGATCAAACACAGACCTGAGATATATTTTGCTGGTTTATCATCACCATTTTGTTACAGTATGGTATTGTTCCTGTAAGCGTATGAAAGGTGGGTTTCAGTTATAGCGAGCAGGATAATAATGTCTTGCGCGAATCACAGGTGCTGCTTAAACTGCCCCCCTGCTGCTCGGGGAGCTTTCACAGTTCATAAAGAACGGAACAAGCAAACAATCGGGCCTGTTATGCAGGCCACATTTCACATGTAATGCACCCTGCCACACATAAAACCTGATAATTGATATGGATGTAGAAAAGAAATGATCCCACCATTTTTTTTGCTCTTGCTCAAAACAGACTTTTCATTAATTAACCTTAAAACTAAAATAAAAAGTTCAGTGTCCTGCTGTGTTGACTGGGATTCCTAAAAGGCAGTCACGGCTACACAAAACAATTTTAGAAGCTGAAAGTTGAATGTGTCTCTCTCTGTGGAGTTTTTCGTTATTAGCTGTGAAGACAAATATAAAATATGATAACACGGATGACAAGAAAATCAAACAGTTCAGTTACTGTAACAGTTCATTATCAAACACCAAGCCCAACAATTTGTAGATTCATCTTTTAATGCTCTCCAAATTCCCCAGCCGGGCTGTGATCCTCAGCTGACAGCCGAACATTTCCCACCAGTGACGTAAAGCCTTAAAAATGCACCCCAGATATGTAGCGTCATTCCTGAAAAAGGTTCGGTGATCTCCCAAAACAACTGGGCACTGTAAATCTTATCAAACACTTCTCAAACAGAATAAATCATCTATTTGTTGGGGACTATTTCCAGCAGTGGATTAACACGTATTTGCCGCTTCAGTAGGTGTTTTAAGGCAGCAGGACGATAAATGTGGGATTGACTCATTGACTGAAACAGTGTCTCTGTAAACCGCGATGAAGGAACGTGTCACCTGGTGCAGCAGTGTGACTCATTTATGTGTTTTCAATAGCTATTGAACAACGTTTTATGGTACTGACTTGTATGCGGCACACAGCCTCACCTACATGGACAATACTTATCAGTAGGATCAATAAGTGACTGGTTTTGGTCTTTTTATTGGATTGATTATCAAATGTAAGCAGCCCCATCTAATCAGTAAAGATCGCTACACTCAGACTGATGGGCTGTATGATTCTGCTTTTAATTGTTCTTTTACTGCGCACTCCCGCTAAGCTCTGACGTGAAAGCCCAGTTTGTTCTCCGTAACAAGGGGAGCGAGAAGTCACTGGGAGCGAGGGGAGAGGGCTGCGCGTGGGGTACACACTTTTAATTGAGGGGAGGAAAATGTGCATCAGTAGTGTTGTGAGGGGCGGAGGGCGATCTTCAGAGGCCAATTAATTTGGAATACAAAGCAGCGGTGCAATCTGCTCAGGTTTCTGTCCGGGTGCGTGGCTAGATCACGGCGGCCATGTCTCTGAGGCATCCGAGATCAAATTAATTTAAACACTTCACCACCCCCACTCCAACTCCCAGCGCATTACCACCACTTCGCCGCACTGTCTCTATCCCCGTTATTGCAACTCCAGATTCTGTAGAAAAATCTCTCCCTACAAACCTAAATTTACAGTATTATCCCACACCAAATCACCACACACAAACACAGGCTCCTTTTCCCTCCGTCCCTGCTTCTGACAGAGCAACCCACAGAAAAGTCTCTCAACTCAGCCAAAAATAGCAAGACTTTCCTCCTCAGACTGCTGTCTGTGTGCCCAGCAAAGAGACATGCTAAAATGAACAAAGTTCACCACCCATTCCTGGATTTGGTCTTACTCTGACCATTTGTTCTTAATTCTCTTTCAATCTTTTTTTTCCGCAGCAGCCACGACAGGTCAAGACGAACTCAGAAAACGTCTGGATTTAGTCCGCTTACAATCTAAAAACGCATTTCCAGATTCGTGTGCATAATCTCAATGGCCGTTTTCATTTCTTATGGCTCCAAATGTATGTTTCTGGAGGCTTCCCGTAATGGCCCCTGTAGCAAAAACCCTTAGCAGAATCTTAAACGGACCTTCTGCAACTCATGATGAATGCTGTGCACTCCTGAGGATGAAGGTCTGAATAAGAATGGAACAGGGAGGAAAACCGTGATATATGTCTGCGCTGATGAAGGCCTGAGTAAAAGCAAAGAGATAAGGAAGGCTTACAAAGAGGAGAAACCTAATTGTGGAGGAGAGAGAGGGTTGCGGGATTGAGCTCCTCTGTGAGATGGTTAATTTATAAGACCGGTGGTGGGGGTAACGTGACAGGCCGAGTAATGGTAAGGAATAGTTTGAAAGATTCCTTTGTCTCTCAGGCCAGGCATCCATTCACGTCACTCAACTCCCTCTTCTATCTTCTTTTTCTCACTCTCCTTTTTTTTTTTCAAAGTTTTTTTTGGTCGCTCTTCCTTAGTGGACACTCTTGTATTCCCATCCATCGCAGAAGCAATCAATCTTAATCATGGTAATGAAATATTTGCCTTGGCCCAGCCAGGAAGCAGCATCTCTGAGCAGAGTCCTGTTTACGCTGAGGACCGGGAGGTCTCCTACCTCAGGAAACCAGGGTGGGACGAGGGACACCATGTGGGCGTTTTTGGAAAATTATATAAATTCAGATTCTGTCATATTTTTGGTTTTTATTTTCTATTTAACCTCGATTTTTATTCACAACGGACCCTCTGTCTCCTGTTGAAGTCGACCTATCTCACTCAGCCACCCTTTGCTCTCTCTCCGTCTCCCCGTGTCTCGCTCTTCCTCTCTCACCCTCCCTCTTTCTCTTCCGCCTCTCTCTATCTGTACCTCATTGCCAATGCAGGGAGCATAGCCGCAGCCATAGACCTCTGCGTGGAAACACCCAGCAGACAAGAAAAATGACGGCCAGCGCAATCTCATTTTCTGAGGGGCTGCAAGTCAGGCAGGAAATGGCTATTATTCCATCGACACTGTCGGTATTAAGTTATTTCCTTCTCTAAATACGAGAATGTTCATGAATATCTATTGAGTTCCAGGTGCGAGCTGGAGGTTTTGTCGCCACACACTCGGATGATTGCAGCCCTATATTCTGCCCGGTGCACCCTCACTTCTGAGATTGAAGTGAAAGACAATGGTAGTGGAAATTGGCTAATAAATCCAGAAGAGGCAAAGGGCTGTTTGAGCAATGCTGAGAGCTCATGCATGCTTTTTAAGGAGAATAAAACCTGCTGGCTTCTCTCAACCGCTTGCTTTTCTCAAAAGAGGTGACCGGGCTAAATAGCAAAATCTCCCTCGCCAGGCAGGCACAAGAGCGATCAGTAGCTTTGCTTATGTTGGTATGAACACCGTATCGCGGCGTGGTCAAAGGGATGCCACGCCACCTACATTTCACTGGAACGAGATTATGCATTTCTGACGGCGAGGCGTGCCTGAAACGGTGAGACAGAGAGAGGACGCTCACGACAGAACCTGGAGCCATTTGCGTTTTGTCCCGCATGTGCTTCTCTCATTCCGCCATTGGCCGCATGCTTTGTTTATCATGAATCAGAGCCATATAGCTGCCAGTCACGAGCAGACGCAGGGAGGTGAGAGCCGGAGGAGGACGCAGAGAAAGGAGGGCAGGAGAGCAAAGAGCCGGGGGAAGCTGTGGGATGATGACCGGCAGCCAATCTAGGATTTGAGTGACCAGTTACCTCCCACTGCACAGAGACACAGAAGGCAGCCAGCAGAAAGAGAGAGAGAGAGAGAGAGAGAGAGAAGGAGAAAAAAAAAGAGAAAGAGCTATGGAGCTCTGCTTACATGTGTCCAGTCAGAGGCAGTCCATCGTGGAGAAGAGACGGGGGCAGAATTGATTGAAGGTGGTGGACCATAAATGAAGGTATTGATTCCGAGGTCAGAGTCGCAGGATGAGGTCTTGAAATAAATTGAAATAAACATATCAATACATCAAGTATATTACAGCCCGAGCACACACATACACTTTCACAGATATATTATGAGCCTTGTTTAGCCTAATAGATGGTTGATTAATGCACACGTAATGGCTTTTATAGATAACTGGATGAAATAAGCAAACTAGGCCATCATTTCTGATTATGATTGCTTGAAGCATCTGTTTTTTTGTGAGGAATATTACATGCCTGCTGATTTAGGTGAATTAGGGATTACTGATGATAATGAGGAGATGATTTTTTTTTCCCTTTTCAATATCTGCAATAATACGCCACACCGCAACGCAGCACGTGCTTCTTTATACAGTCATATTATTTCCTGTTTTATAAAGAGATTAACTGTGGTGAGTGAACGTCGTTCTGTCGTTCATTACGCGCTCTCCTCAAAAAAACATAGTTGTAAAACACAAATTTGAGAATAAAGAAAGAATCCAATACAAAGTAGGTGTGAGTGATACCAGTCACTTTTTTGAAATTTGAAAATCCATCTCATCTGCATAATAAAAGAATAAAGAGAGCACTATAAAGTGAGCACTCAGGAAAGGTTAAAGCACTTCCAATTTATGGGTCAGAGGGAGACGCTTTAGCTGGAAGAGGGGGAGAAATTACTTGGCTGGGAGACCAACAGAATCTCAGTGTAAAGACATGGCAGCCAATTAAGAGAAAGGTCAGACCATAAAAGAGGAAGCAGCACGGGAAAGGCTCTGCACACGAGGCGACGGCATCTCCTCCTTTTCAACAATCTCTCACTCCACGATCTCTCTGCTGCTCGCAAAATGTCTTTATGTCTTTTATAACGACAATTTGTTTTATGAACCACGATTCATAGATGATTATTCAGATGA
The DNA here is from genome assembly GCA_028564955.1 of Terapon puta. Lineage (NCBI taxonomy): Eukaryota > Metazoa > Chordata > Actinopteri > Centrarchiformes > Terapontidae > Terapon > Terapon puta. The sequence continues at coordinate 8,439,341 of JAOXYL010000086.1, forward strand.
ATAAAAGTTTATGTCCGGCTGCAGGGGAATTGGCAGCCCGGTCCTGTTCAAGCATTGCTGTATATTGAATTAAACCGAAACTTTCTGTGCACGAATTAAATCAACATGCTGTACACAAAGGGCCTGTAAAACCTGAGGATGATCTAAGCCGCTAAACCAATCCAACATGACTGCTAATCTTAAGAATAATCACCCTTGCTTAAACATCTGTAGCTATAAAGATGTTTTTAAAAAATGTGTGCAACAATTTTGCCTCATCTAAAATCAATGTAACCTTGCTGTGTGTGCCTAATAAAACACAGACTAGCTCTCTTTTGTTTGAACAGAGATTTAATTGCATAAATAGTTGAACCCTCTCCCTAGACTCCTTACAAGAGCCAGTTTTTTTTTTTCGCTACATGACCTCACTTAAAAATCAAAAACAACTGGAACCGCATGAAAATGGAGGGAAAAAGTTGACCACACCATCGTGTAATGCCCATTTTCTGCCATCACTGGTGACAAGCTCTTATTGGTGTCTTCAGACTGTCCTGCCTGAGGATGATTTCAGCATCAAATCGTCTTGTTTTTTTATTGTTGTTTTTTATTTTTTTTGTCAAATGCTAACCTGTGCTAACTACCCAGCTCTTCTTCTCTCACAAACTGCTGTTGTACAACTTTTATCTGATATGCACAAGAAAATTTATCCTGTGGGAAACCCATCTTCTCTCATATCCTTAAAATTAAACTAAGAGTGTTGATCTGTCATCCGTGCTTGTAAGCAGTTGCTTGTTATACACATCCAGTTATAAGGAGGCCACATTCGCCTCCATTCGAAGTGATGCTGTAAATTGTAACTCAAATATTCACTTTTCTTTCTGCTCTGTTTTGGTCTCAACCAACTCTTGAGAAAATTATCTGAATCGTTAACTGCTAAATGCTTCAGTACATTGACTAGACATTAGTTGTACATACTGCATGCAGGGGTTATTGACCAAAAACAGTTGCCTGCTTCTCCCAAAAATAACACTGATGGGAGCAGTGAGAGGAAGATAAAACAGTGGATCAGTGGAGATGAGAGGAAAAATGCAGTCAGATGATCATTCCTCGTTCATTAACATTGTTCACACACTATTATTTACAAGTTGTCATGTGATCCATTGTTGTTACAGATAAATTATTACTGCTTTGAATAACTTGTATTAGACTGTATGCATTTTAACAACCACCACTAGAAACTGTTTAACTGAACACGATCATTTTTAAGTGAATGTAACATCCACATGATGAATAACCAGTTTGCTCCACCACTTCTTACACTCTCGCCACAGAAAGCCAGAACATCCTCATTATGACGGACTGATAATGTTTTTCATTCAGTGCTAATGAACAAGTCGGGAATTAAACGGTCGTTGCAATAATTGCAACTGCAGCACTAAATCTGTCTCGCTAGTCTCACAGTTATTTAACCATGTGCGTTAAACCCCTGCAGATGCACACATGCGCGCACACACATATACATGCACAATGTGAGAATGATTTAAGATGCTGGGCGGTTGGTGAGGTTAAATGTCCCTCTGCAGTTTTGTCATGAATAATACTCAAATGGCCTGTGGAAATAAAAAGGTTTGAGATATTATTCTATTCCCTCCCATTCTCTCCTTCTGTCCCATAGTGATGGATGTCTTGCATATTTATGCATGTATGCATTTCTGTCTCTGTGTGTATTTCTTGTTTCATCACCTCCACATCACAGCACCGACCTCCTGTTCCTCCAGGGGCCTCGGGCCGGCCTCTCAGCTTCAGCAACAACATAACAGGTCGCTCCGCAAGACCTGCCCAGCAGGAAGTGAGATCATCGAGGCTGCGAAACAGCCTCCTTTTGAGAGGCTTCTGGTTCCTCCTTCCTGCTCCCGCGGACACAGCCTTCGCCTTCACCTTAGGACCAGTCAACCATGGCCTCCGTTCCCTGCCTCATTTGCTGAATATAGTTTCTGCTTTGTCCAAGTGGTGGCAGGCGGGGGTGGAGGAGTTGTCAGGTCCAGCTATTCTCAGAGAAGAAGGACTGTAGGGGGGGAAATACTATCACAGGAAGCATATGCGCTCAAAAGGATGGGAGTCTTTTGGAGTCCTAGATTACATTTGCCAAGGTAATGAGACAGAACAAAAGCTGTCTAATATCAAGCTGTTCAAATGTATTCCTCATGTACTTAACACAGCTTTTTTTTTCCCAGAGGCTGAGAGCCGAGAGTGATTATATCTTTCCTCTGTGAGAAACCTGGGCAAAATGTGATATTTGTGAAGTTACCTCTAAAACGAGAGCTACACCTAATCACACAACTGAAATACCAAACTTAGAATCAATTTTTAGAGGGATATTTGGCCATATAAATCATTACTTGACAATACAAAATCATTTTGGGGGGACTCATACCGCATGTTAGAGTGATTTCCTTCTGTAACAGCATGCACAGACTTTTGGAGATGATGATTTTAGCTGGCCAGAAAGAAACTATTCTTCATTGAAAACCAAAGTTCAAGTGACATCAGTGCATGGTAACAGTGACACCTTGCCCTGTCCTTGTGGTCTAGCCCCGTCTGAGCAGCTGGCCAGGCACATGGGCATGGGAGCGTGGCATGAGGAATGACGTGTGTAATGGGAAGTGGCATGACAATTAGGGTGCTTATGTGGTACTGGAGGTGGGCTGGGTGTGGAAGGGCAGCCAGGATCTCAGCTGGGCTAAAAACTGGCATTACATGTACAACACATCTCTTCCTGTGGGCCTTTTTGTGCATCTTACTGGGGACGGCAGCAGCTTGTGTAAGAGCTTTCAAGTGTCAAACAGAAAGAAAATATCAAAATGACATTTTATTAAGATGAATATGTTGCACTGTATTATTTGAATACATCACGTGTTACATAAAGTTAGTTTGTAGGAAAGAATCTGGACATCAGGGACTAAAGTACAGTTCACAACCTCACCATACTACGGCCCACTGCCAGTAACACTGACAGGGACTTGCTGCCAAAAAGGACACGGCATTGATGAATTATGGGAATAATGAAGAGACGGGGGAAGGGAAACCATCAGCATATAAAAGTTGGAAAAGGCTGAGGCTGAAAAATCTAAGGTTTTTTTTTTTTTTTTCCTTTCCTTCCTCTCAGAGGTATAACAGCTCGTGGTGGCTCTTTGACCTCAGCAAACCACTTTCCTTTCTCTACAGCAAAGAATCCTGATGCTGGGTAGTGACAGCACCCTGACACCCTGTCACCTCCCTGCTTTCTCTCCAAGGAGCTCCTTCGTTGTGTATTTCTCATCTCCGAGCCTCCGAAGCTGACGGGAGAACAACCGGCACTGTCCTGTCTGGTGCCTCTGTCTGTTTACCCCCCACCCTCCGTTTCAACAGCTGCTGTAGGTGGTGTCGATACTTGAGGTGATGTTCTTTGCATGGCTGCTACAAAATGGTGCCAGCCAACTGAAAATTACTTTTCACATCAATTTAAGTATTTAGATGTTATTTCCCAGTGTGACTCACAACTATAGTTGATCTATATCATTTATTATATTTTTTAAACACGGCCACTAAAACACTCTACAAACAGCATCCTACAACATAGTACTAACCATAACAGGGGCATAAAGGGAATAAAGGGAATTAATTTCTAGGCTGTATCCAGGGCTACTAACTTGCTATAGGATGAAAGATGAAATGCTATTAAATATTTGTAAGCACACACACGCAGGAAAACAACAACAGTGTTTGTGTATACACACATGAAAGGATGAAAGATGATAACCCTGGGCTGATCCTGCATGTGTGTATATGCACATTATAGTACACAAAATACTGCGTGCGTGCAGTGAACAATAACTACATCTCCCACTTAAATTCATGAATTAAATGCACATGTCTCAACACATTATATGAATGGACTCATGACAGCAGTGTTTCATAAATCATAACGTATCTGCAGTTAATATGGAACATTATTATAGGGGACATTTAAAAGTCTTGACGTCGGTAAAGACTTTGAAATAAGCTACTTATAAGAACTATTTTTGTTTCTCACACTTCAACACACGCTTCAGTACCGTTCAGTGCTTCCACTTTAAGTGAACTTTGAACTGTTTAAAATTCAATTTCCATACACTATTTCACATTTTTGACAGTTCTGGAGGCTTATCTGTAAAACTTGAACATAAATTGATTTTATACATTATCGTCTCTTTTTGGGTTCAGGTTTTAGTTTGTTTGTTTTTTTCTTTTAACTGCCCACCTCGAGTCAGCGGTTGTTATTGGAGTACAATGCAAAATTGGTGGCATATTTTGACAGAACAAAAGGAACTATGTTTACAATAATAATGACTTTAAATTGATTAAAAATAGACTTGTTTCATAAGCATGCCATATTCACGCAGAACATTAAAACACTTACTGGTAGACCTGCTCTGTGTGTGAACCGTAAATTTTTCAGTCACCACTTAAAATAAATGATCAAAATATTATCCAATGAATCATTGTCCTAAGCATGGTAAACTTGGTCTTGACAATTAAATGTTAAGTATCTCCTTTATGGGCAGTTTTTCCGTACAGCAGTTTAATCTTTGTTAGGACTGTACAGTATGGGGGCCATGCTGTTCTTTAGACAGCAGAGCAGAATGGGAGGCCACGGTACAGAGGCCTCACTCTGGGGGTCTCGGGTTTTGGCAGCAGAATGTGTTTACATTGTAATTAGGACTTAATTGTCCTAATTAGAATCCCCAAACCCTGATTACTCAAAGCCCTGCAACCTGCTGAGCCAAACAACCTGCCCTTCGCTTCAGTCGTCAACCTAGACACCCTGCCTGACGGTTGGTCCAAGAGCATGGTGTAATATTCATACGATTTCTCCAACAGGCTCTGATGACTATGAAGGGACTACTCAAAACTGCCCAGGGAGCAAAGAGAAAAATGGATTTCCTGGAAATGTGTTTCCTGCCTGAGGCCGAGTGTATGTTAGCAGAGGAAATCATATGCACAGTGTAGTGTATACAGAGGGGGAGCCTTTGTCACAATCTGCATCCTACAGGAATCCTCTATTGGCTTTTATTGAGTGGATTTAATGAGATCAATTTTCATACCATCACATCACATTTTTTCCTTTGTCTGATTCTCTGTCTCTACCTTCCCCAAAATCAATGTCATGGGCATCTGTCCTGGCCTCTGTGGGGAGGGGGGGGGGGCAACAAGTGGAACATAAACACACCTGTCTCCCTCACCCTCTCTACCAGCCCTCATGGGGCTGCCGGGCAGAAGGCCCCATCAGCGGTCCATCTGAGCCTGGTAACCAGCACTGCCAAGCCCAGCTCCCAGTAGATCACACTGGGCTGAC
>JAOXYL010000086.1:8466879-8478378 GCA_028564955.1 Terapon puta
CGTTTATTAAACATGAACCACCTAAAAAACCTGCAATCAACAAAACATGTTAGAAATCAAGGAAATCTTTCAGAAACAAATTGAACCTTGTTAGAAACCAATAAAACCATTTAGAAATCAAGGAAATGTTTAGAAATCAAGAAAAAACTTTAGAAATCTAAAAAAACAGTTATAAATCTAAAATAACAGTTAGAAATCAATCAAAGTTGTTAGAAACCTTTAAACCTGTCAGTCAAACATGCCATGACGTTTAAATCTTGTTAAAATCCTGTGAAAACCATTAAAAAGAAAATTGGAAAACATTTTGAAAAGACTTAAAAATCAAACAAACATGTTTCAACAGTGTGTTTAATATGCTGAATAATGAGACGTTTTGTTGGATCACGTTTATTAAACATGAACCACCTAAGAAACCTGCAATCAACAAAACTTGTTAGAAACCAAGGAAACCTTTAAGAAACTAATAGAACCCGTTAGTAACCAATAAAACCAGTTTGAAATCAGTCAAACTTGTTAGAAACCTTTAAACCTGTCAGTCAAACATGCCATGAAGTTTAAACCTTCAAGGTTCAACAATGTTTTTAAAATGCTGAATAATGAGACGTTTTTGTCGGATCACGTTTATTAAACATAGCCCCACAACCTTTCATGAACCTATAAAAAGTTCTTTGAAAGCATTAAATCTTTCTTTCAAACCTATAACCATGTTAGAAATCAATGTTATGAAAAAAAACAATACCATTTTTAGGATATTGAATACTGAGACATTCTGTTGGGTTGCTTTTTTTAAAAAAATGAACCACCTGCTAAACCTGTTATCAACCTAAAAACTTCTTGGAAACCTGTAAATTCTGTAAAACCTGTCAGAGATCAGTAAACATGTGATGAACCTGTCAGTCTGTTACATTCCTGCAGCAAGGTTTATGAAGTTAAATTTATGTAGAAGAGGTTCACTATTAAAAAAAATGAAGGAAAAAACTATTTGAGACCTGAAATGTTTTAACAACTAGAGAAAAATCTTAAAAATGAAATCTTTTACACTCTACTGAACCTCTTTGTAGGTGCTGATTCTCATCCCAGTCGCCTCACGCTCAGCTGCAAACCTCCCCAGTACATGCTGAAGGTCCTATTTAATGAAGCCAACAGGACAACATCTACAAAAAGCAGAAATTAAATCCTGTGGTTCTCAAACTAGACTCCCTCCGGCCCCTGGTTACGTATAGAAATCTTGTCCATAAAGATTATGAACAGGACCGGTAACAAAGGACAGCCCTGCCGGAGTCCAACATGCACTGGGAACAGGTCTCACTTAATGCGGACCAAACTCCTGCTCCAGTTGTATAGAGACCAAAAAGCCCTTAGCACCTCGGACCCCATACTCACAGAGCACCCCCCATAGAATACCACAAGAGACACCGTTAAATGCCTTCTAGAAATCCACAAAGCACATGTGGACTTGTTGGGCAAACTCCCATGAACCCTCAAGCAACCTGTAGAGGGTAAAGAGCTGGTCCAGTGTTCCACAGCCAGGACGAAAACCGCATTGTTCCTCCTGGATCCGAGTTTCGACTATCGGCTAAAGTCTCCCCTCCAGTACCCTGGTGTCCACCTTCCCGGTAGGCTGAGAAGTGTGATCCCTTGTAGTGGGAACACACTCTCCAGCCCCCCTTTTTTAAAATTAGGGACCTCCACCCGGGTTTGCCTCTCCAAAAGAGCTGTATCCAACCTCCATGTGATGTTGGAGAGGCTTATAAGCCAAGACAGCCCCGCAACATCCAGAGACTTGAGGTACTCAGGACGGATCTCATCCATTCCCGGCGCCTTGCCACCGAGGAGCTTGCGTACTACCTCAGTGACTTCAGCTTGGGTGATGGACAAGTCCAACTCAGAGTCCCCAGCCTCTGCCTCCTCAGTGGAAGCCATGTCGGTGGGATTGATGAGATCCTCGAAGGATTCCTTCCACCGCCCGACGTGCTCCCCAGTTGTTTCCCCCTCCTGAGGCACCAGACGGTTTATTAATTATTAGAAAACAGAAATATCTCTCATACAACAGAAAACCTCTTATAAAACCAGTGAAACCTACAGGAAATAAGAATGTTGTTACAATTATCAAAAGGGGATTAAAAACCTACCTAAAAAACATGTCTCAACAAACCTGCAAAACAAGCAATCAATAAAATCTCTTAGAAACATGCCATAAAGCTTAAAACTTTTTACAATCCTGTGAAGAACAGTAAACATGTGATGAAACATGTTGAAAAACAGTCACCTTCTTTGAAAACCTTCTGAACCAGTTAGAAAATAATCTTGGTCAAAGTCAATAAAAAAGTAAAAAAAAAACATTCTTCATCTTGGAAACCTGTAAACATGTTAGAAATAAGAGAAATATTTTATAAATAAATAACGGTGTTAAAATCCTCTAAAACCTGTAGAAATCTATCAGAAATCAGTAAACATGCCATGAGCCTGTAAGTCTGTGAAAATCCAGAAATATATCTTCTACAGCAGAAAATCTCTTATAAAACCAGTGAAACATCTAGGAAATAAATGTTTCTTCAATTACTGAAGAGATTAAAACCTGCCAAAAACAAATAAAATGTCTCTGCACACCTGTAACACCTGTTAGAAATCAACTAAACCTGTTAGAAATCAATAAAACTTGTTAGAAACCTGTAAACCTCAGTAAAAATGCTTAAAGCTTGTTATAATCTTGTGAAAACTCAGGAAAAATCAGGAAAACCTTTCGCAAACCAGTTAGAAATCAACAACTTCTTAGGAGTATTTAATCTTTCTTGGAAACCTGTAAACATTTAATAAACAAAAGAAACTTTTCTTTAATCTGTATATCATAAATAAATAAGAATATTTAACACCTTTTAAATCATTTAACATGTGATGAACTTGTAATAATATTGTGAAACCTGTAAAAAGAATCTGCAAAGCTCTTTGCAAATCTTTTTAAGAAAATAATTAAACTTCAACTGTGTTTTTACAATACTGAATAATGAGACATTTTGTTGGATCTCTTTTACTAAACACAAACCACCTGCAAAACCTGTGATCAACCAAGTTCTTAGAAAACATTCAGTCTTTCTTGGATTGTGTTATGATCTGATGAACCACATAAAGAAAATCAGTAATACTTGTTATACAACTGTGAAATTCAGAAGTTAAACTTCTAAAACCTGCTGAAACCTCTCAGAAAACATTAAACCATGCAATGAACCTGTGCGTTACACATTAGGATGAAATGCAAACCTGTAAACCTTTCAGAAATCAGTCAAATCTGTTGGGAACTGTTAGCAGAATTTCTTAAAGTCTGAGTCGTATGAACCAAAGAAAATCCTCTTTTGGCTACTAATTACGTCAAATGAACACTAGTGACACAAAAACACACAAGTTTATCTCCAGCAAATAAAAAATCAAGCAATACACACCAGTGACTGTTATAAACCACCATACCTTTTAGAAACCAAACCTCTTAATCAATAAATCAATAATCAATCAATAAAAAAGTTCTGCACTCACCCGTGACTTGAAGTGGCATCGAAGCACGAAGTAGCAAAAGTTGTTGATACTCGAGTAAAGCAAAAAGTACATCAAAAATGCACTTAATTGCAGTACTCAAGTACATGTACTCACATTTGGTGCAGAAGCATCACCTCCACCTTTTCAGCTGCCTTCAGTGTCTTTGTGCTGAAGATCTTCCTTTGCACAAGTCTCATCCGTGCACTGTTGTCCTCAGGCATAAAAAAAAAATCCAACGTGCGTCCTCCAAAACACAGGAACAAGTCAGGTAAAACGAGCTTTCCCTCTCGGCTGTCAAAGTCTCTCTGCTGACTTTCTACTTGTTGATCATATATAGACAGCTTCATTCTGTTCTAAATGTTACAGGTCTGTTGGTTCCATTCTATCTTAATGACATCAAGAGATGCTGCTTCATCGCAACCATGAAAATTCTACATTTTAAAAAAATCCACTTCAACACAAAAATAATGCAGGATTAAAAAATGTACATCCGTATGTGCACCCCATCTACTGGCTAATAAAGGAAAATCGAATTAAATCTAAATCCAACGTGAGGCTGTGTACATACAGAGTCTGCAGGAAACGTTCGATGAATTTCAAAATAAATGGCAAATTTTCACTGTTTTCTGTGAGTAAATACAGAATAAAATGTGCTTTTGCAAGAAATATCACTTGATAAACAAGCAGAGATGTCTCACTAGTTATTTTTGTGCTCTGTTATATTAGTAATTTTTGCACCCTTATTCCCTTAATTCCCATGTATGTTTTTTTTGCACTGACACGATTTAAATAAGTTGATGAATGTCTGAATGTTTTTACAGGTAAAGTCTGCTGTTAAAGATTTCATCCATCTTCAAGAACCGTTTGCTCAGCAGACATATTTGGGCACACTTAAGGCTGACTTTTCTTCATTTTAACACCAAATCTCCCCATTCAGGATTAGGAACCCAGAAGACATTTCCCCACAGTTTCCACTTTAATTTCACAAGGCCACGACACACCCTCGTGAATGACGGCATGAGACGGGATCGGAGAGCTGTTTTGGTTATTTGGTTTCACAGGATAGGGGACCAGCAGGTCCAAAGAGGAGGAAAAAAATGCAGCTCATCTATTTTTGTATCACAACGTATTTAATTTGAGCGAGAATGTGGTCTGCGCTGTACTCAATAAAACTAATTGTTTGCTTTGACTCAAATTAGAGTACGTGGTCTGCTTCGGTGTTGCATGGTGAATATCGACAGTGTGCAACAACTCCAGCTAATCAGAGATTTGAATAAATCATTTCTGAATGACTGATTATTGGCCACTAAAGCACCGGCAAGAGCAAGATGGCTGAAAACATTTAGTAGATAAATGATGATATCCTTAAGAAATGTTACATGCCTTGTTTTAATCCATTTTATCATTGTATTGGGCACAGAGAGAATCTTTGCTTGGATCTGAAGCTGCACCTTTTTGGGCAACTTGTGAGCAAACAGTTGCTTATTTACACACCCAGCAGATGAGGAAGAGACAGTTAATCTTTTAACAGATCCTTGGGATACGAGTTGCCTGTGCCAATGCGTTTAACATTTCTTGTGGCTCACCCTGGGTCTCCCCATCTCAGGGGCCATAGATATGTGGGATCTTGGCTGCGTGTTTGTCATCTTATACATCACTGACAACCCATTTTCAACAGAATGCGAGTACCAGATGGTTCATAAACATATGCGTCAAGATTTAAATTAAGGTACTGTTCCAGCACAGATGCATGTCCAAACCAAACAGGACTCAACGTAGGATGTTGATTATACTTTAAATTCTCCTTCCAGACGAGGGGTATTATTAATGGGTGAGACAGTCCAGCTCAAATTTGTGTCTGGTACCAGTACAGTCTGATCAACACACGACTGGATGAATGGACAGGTTTCTATTTCTGACTAACTTGCTCATTAATTTTCTTTTAGGTCGTATGGAGGACTGGTTTGATGAAATGGTGCCCTCTTCAATCAAAAGAGGAACTTCCTTTTGATGGCAAGGCTGAAGAGATAAAGGGTGAAGTGTCTTCAGCCACACCTGGTACAAACTCTGCAGGCTCAGCCTTACAAACATGCCTCAATCAAATGATTGCGCAGAGGCTGGTGGAGATAGACGTGACTGTCTCAGCTGACAAAGAAAGGGCAGCCAGAAAATCTAGTCCAAGTGAAGAACTTCCAACCACGGACGGGTCACCTGATACAGGTCTGCCTGTCAAAGCTAAGAAGTCGAGAGAAGAGAATACACAAATTCACAGATTTTTTAAAATGACTGTGATACACCTCCAAAAACCATAAAAAATTGCATAAAAAGTGTAAAAACATCAAACATTTTATTATTAATGGATTAAATGTTTGGTCTCTGAAATCTCAGAAAATAGTTTATATGAAAAAATAAATGACATGTTTAATATCCTGAAGTCTGAGGTGATATTTTTAAATCCACAGGCCAATCTAATCATTAATCCCAAACAAAACAAAAAAGATACATTTCTATAATATTATAAACATAATATAAACAGGGAAAAGACAGTAATGTTAAATTTGGAGGAGCTGGACAATATTTTACCTTAAAAATTACTTAAGTAACAAACTGACTGATTTTGTATCAATAGGAATCTGAAAAGGAATTAATGTCATACAACAGTATGTTTGTTTCTATGTGTAGTGGAGTAGAAGAGTCTGAAAAGTCTTGTTAAATATTAGATTTGGGTTAATGTACTTAGTTTCATTCTACCAGTAATTCAAGGGAAAAAAAGTTTCATTAGGTAGATTATTTGTCCTCACTGCTCATTATTATGTGTCTCCTTGTTCAATTACATAGTTGTTTAAATAATATTGCAAAGAAGTACTTAATGAACCGACTTACACATAAATAGAAATGAATACAAAAATAAAACAGACACAACTTAAAGCTATAAATTAAGCAGTAAAACTAGTCACATTAAACATACATTTTGGGATTTTTATTTTGACAAATTAAATAACAAACCCACCCAGAAGGGGGCGATATGCGCGCTCACACAAGTTTGTCCTTCCTGAGTTGCCGTGCAGCCGGCAGCGGTTGCACCGCGGGCTGTTTACATCAAGTTCACATCACTTTGGAGGGACCTGGACTCGGTCTGAGCGGCGTCAGGTCTCACGCCGTCCATGTCCCGGTCGGGTCCCGCAGGTCTCTCCGGCCTGTGCAGAGTCACCGACCACCTCTACGTCAGCAGCGGCAGAGCGGCCAGCGACCCCGGCGAGGTGACGCGCTGCGGCATCACCTGCATCGTCAACGCGACCGAGACCGGGAGCCGCTGCCCGCCTCCTCCCGGGGTGGAGTACCTTCACATCCCGGTCTCCGACTCCCCGGCGGCCCCTCTCGGCGACCACTTCGACGAGGTGGCGGATCGGATCCGGATCACCGGGGAGCGCGGCGGCCGCACGCTGGTGCACTGCAACGCCGGGGTGAGCCGCTCGGCCGCCCTCTGCATGGCCTATCTGATGAAGCACCGCGGGGCGAGCCTGCTGGAGGCGCACGGGTGGGTGAAGACCTGCCGGCCCGTGGTCCGGCCCAACGACGGCTTCTGGAGACAGCTGATCCGCTACGAGAGGGAGCTGCGCGGGTGTAACTCGGTGCGGATGGTCCCCTCCTCCATGGGGGAGATCGCAGACATTTATGAGGAGGAGACCAGAAACATGGTGCCGCTGTGAGGAGGAGCCGCACTGCTCTGTGGGGCACGTCTTCATAAAGAGGACATTTATTTATTGTGCATCAGTCTTTACCAAAGAGTTCATGACAACTTCTGGAAAGTATTTCTGTCGCCCCCTGGTGGCCGGGTGCAGTACAGGTTCCAAGTCCTGACCCCTCTTATAGACAGGACATGGGCCAAACTAAGAGATAAAAGCACATGTTTTTTTCCCCTGTCACTTTATGTAGTTTTTTTTTTTATCACACTGGTGTTTGTTCATTTTTCTGAATAGTTTTGATAGTTTTGATGTTATTCGAATGGAGTGAAGCGTCATGATTAACATCTGTCACTCAAAGTGACGTAGCTGTGGAGGCACCTGCGGGTGTTTCCATCTCTTTCTGTCACTGCTTCACAGTCTGGCTCTAAAAGATGTCAACAAGATGATAACTATACCTATTATTAACCAGTTCTAAATAATTTTAAAAATCTATATATTTGAAAGAAAGAAACGCATTGTGGACCAAACACTTATTTCCAGGCTTCTTTTCTTAGAGAGGTAAAATAAAACAATATTTCTGCCAAAAAGGAGATGAGAAGTGAATTTGAAGTTTGTTCTTTCCTGCATTCATCATTTCACAGCCTCTTCAATTAACCTGAACCTCTGGACCAAACTATTTAACTGTGTCAGAATAAAGTAGCTCCACCTTGACTTTAAAGAAAAATGTTACTTAGACATTCTTGCACCAATATAAGTATTGCATTATTGAATATTATAAATGTCATATAAATAATTTTGTATCAGCCACAGTTGCCTTTTGTCTTTATTTTTGAGAATTTAATTTTTATGATTTTGAATGCAGGGCTTCTCATGGAGTATTTTATACTTTTTTATATGTTTAATAATAATCAACAGAAGAAGTGACACGAGTCAAGTCACGAGGATTAAAAAGAACAAAAAAATGGGGGTTTTTTTACTTTATTTTTTAATCGGTACACATCTTGGTAACATCTGCATGCACATATTTATCCAATCTGAAATTTCAGAAGAAAGACAGCAGGATGTGTTTAAGCCAAGTGAATTAAATGGCTTTTATTTTATTGCATGTTATTTAACTATATATAGTCATTAATCATCTTAAAAAGTTGCTGCATTCATTCTGGCTGTACAAAAAGATGTAAACATATGTCTAAAAAAAAGGGGGGGGGGGGCTGTTTTCTCTTTGCAGATTATATAATAAAGAAATATTTTGCAACACAAGATAGACTTTTATTCTGATAAGAAGCAACTGGATAATTTTTCTTTTACGCAGAAGTAGCTTTCCAAATATTGTGATCACCACCCAGTAGAAATATAGCTTTAATTAAGTAAACAGGCACAATACAATAATCACAAATTGAATCACAGTAAAATTGGCAAATTGGCACAAGTCTGTAATCTCTGAACATAACCGCACACACATCTACTCTAGAGGAAAGATTTAAACTAATTTGTTAGTGGTTAACCTATCCCCAGAGACACATTTCATGTTTTATACTTCAATAGTGCACTCCCAACAGTTGAAACAAGGCAGCTGTTGGCCATTTCCTCTTACCAGTCCGTTTTTAAGTCAAAACATTTTGGATAACTGTCATTGCAAAGCAACAAGTGGCACAAGATGGGAAAGCTCCTCCAGAAGAGGAAACCACAAAGGTGTTGGGCAACCAAACAGAAACCATTTTAACGGCAGTCACATCACAGATTGTTTGGATTTAAGTTAAGTTTAGCTGTATTTAAAGGAAATGTGTGTGTTCACTTTCCAGCCATGAGTTAGACAAGAAGATTGATACCTCATTTATACATTAAACATGCAGCGACACTAGTCAGCCGGTTAGTCAGCCTAAATACGTCTGTCTAAGAAATAGGTCAACGCATAGCTGTAAAACCACAACATGCCGAGTATGTTAGTCTTAATGTTACACTTTCCACTGAGATATGCAAGTGATGTTGATCCTCTCATCTAAAGCAGCATGAAAGTAAATAATCACATTTTCCAATGGAAAAAAAAAAATCACACTTTTGCATTTAGCGCGGACTTCATCTGCTCAGCTGGTTAACGTCACATCCTTCAAGAAGTCAACGTGCATGAGCTCTGCTAGCGTCTTATTTGGAAAATAAAGTTGCCTTACATTCATCTGGCCAACACCATACAGTTATGAACAAGAGAAATCCCACCGAGACACTTAAATACATCTACATGCACTCGAAATACATTTAAAACACCTTCAAAGAAATTGTACACAGCCAGTATTTAACAAAGATCCGGATGGCTTATTTAATTACACAGTGCAACCTCTAATGTACGAAGTCTGGACTCCAAGCAGCTAATGTTTTCTTCTGCTGCTACGGAAATATCCTGAGTCAGGACCTTAGTCAGGTCAAATTACACGATTGCCTTAAAAGTGGATTTCTGACAAGTGCAAAAACAGCATGCTTATTTCATCCTCATGGCATGTCACTAATTTCCTCAATAAGGCAACAGTGTCGTCTGCATAGTCATACAATAAGCATCTAAAGGTACAAAATAGAAGAGCGTCCATTCAGCACAAGGTGAAATCAATGCAAAGTACACAAGGAAATCATCTGGTGCCAGCATCCATTTGTCCACCGCTCACAGAAACCCCAGTGTTTTCAGCCGCTGGCCTCAACAGAATGACTTGAGATCACATCTGAAAGACAATGGAGGGAGAGGTTTAAAGATACAGTATTTCTTTATTTTTTAAATGTGCTTTAGATCAAGAACTTACATGCTGTTCCAGCTTCTGGTAGTCTCCGGATTTAGGTCGACGTGTTGATCTGGATTTCTTTCCTTCCAAAGCAAAGGCAATTATCTAGCGGTGGGGGGAAAAAAAGTTAGATTGGCGAGTTTTCAACTGAATTTTCAACTCACAAATCTGGATATGATTCAACTAGTAAGAAGCCCAATACTTGAACTGCTACACTGTTCTCACTAACAAAAGCTATTTCTCTCAACCTACAGGAAATAGTTCAGTGAATCTGATTGAGCACTTTCTAGCAGAGTAAGATGACAATATAATAATACCACTCTCAAATCAGCACGGTAAAAATGACGCCACTGCCAGCAGCCATTTAGGTCAACTCTGGGAAAAGGGGGCACAGTTAGCCCGACTTTGTTCTGAGTGTGCCTTGAACAAATTACAACAACTTGTTAAAGAGGAAATTAGTCAAGACACATTTTCAATTAAAAATACATTTAGTAAAAATGCACTTTAACTTTAATTGATTATTTGCACTGTGTGTCTAATAATCACTTCTATTGTTTAATATCTTATCATAGGCTATGCTTATTTATTAAAGTTTTTTTTAGGTTATTTTCATTCTGCCTTCATTTTATTGTCATTTACTGGATATAGTTTTATGTTAGTGAGTCATTTTCCTGTAGTTTTTTCCAGTCTTCCCAGACCGACTGCTGGCTTTATTGTGGAGGCACGAGAGTGGTATCAGCAGCCTCACCTAATAAAACACATAGGCACACTTCCTCAGATGAGATACTCATTGTAAGAAAATGATTTGAAGTGAATTAAGACTTTTTATGCTTTTGACACTGTCATGATTACAAAGCCCAAGGAGAAGTACCAAGAGCCAGCTCAAACATTTCTAGATTGAGACATTCATTTGCTGCAACAAAAAAGGAAGAGACCAAAATGGTTGACACATTTGTAGCTCAAATCTGGGTCAGTGGAAACACAGGAAGTGTACTTCAAAGAGGTCTGAGTAAGAACTAAAAGCCAAGCACCTTGCGTTTGTTGTGGTAGGCGATGTAAAGCACCGCTACCAGCACAGCAGTAGAGACAAGGTAGGCGAAGAAATGACTGCTCTCTGCCTCATCCTTTATGCTAGTTGGGTCATACAGAGTTCTCTCTCCCGTTTCTTTACGTTTGGCATCCTGTACTTCTGTTTTTCTCTCACTGGTGTCTGGCTTTATTTCACTGGCATCATCATCTTCATCTCCTTCTGACTCTGTCTCATCGCCATTGTCGCCTTCTGGGTTTCTCTCATTGGTTTCTTCTCCGTCTGTCTTTTTTTCATTGGTTTCTTCTCCGTCTGGCTTCGGGTCACTCGTTCCCTGTACGTCTGGCTTCTGGTCACTCGTTCCCTGTACGTCTGGCTTCTGGTCACTCGTTCCCTGTACGTCTGGCTTTTTGTCGCTCGTTCCCTGTACGTCTGGCTTTTTGTCGCTCGTTCCCTGTACGTCTGGCTTTTTGTCGCTCGTTCCCTGTACGTC
>JAOXYL010000086.1:8478761-8509994 GCA_028564955.1 Terapon puta
GTCACTAGTTCCCTGTACGTCTGGCTTTTGGTCACTAGTTCCCTGTACGTCTGGCTTTTGGTCACTAGTTCCCTGTATGTCAGGCTCTTTTCCATTGGTGCCATCTCCGTCTGACTTTTTATTATCAGTGCTGTCAGCTTGTAAGTTTGTAACTTCATCTTTTGGCTTTCTGTCATTGGTGATGGCTCCTTTGGAGTTTTCATCATTAGAGTTTTTTGCCTTCTTGTCGTTCCCCCCAGACGCTGCAGGTTTCACATCTACAGTCTTTGGTTCTGCTTTGCGCTCTGTTTCTCCCATGTTTGCTGTATTGGTACCAGACTGATCCACTGGGTTGTTCTTAGATGTTTTGTCCTGACTGTCTGCATGAGGCTCAGTTAAGATTTGGTCCCTCCCGGCCTGACTGGATCCTCCTGAGGGACTGTCGTTGTTGGTAGCTGGACCAGCTGCCCTTTTAGTCAGCCTTGTTTTTGTAGGAGCCCCTATAAATAAGAAGGAAAAACAAACATAAAATGCATTTCCGTTGGTAATGTTATCTGGTTAACCTGTGCTAATATGTAAAATAATAATTACACAAAACCTGTAAATAGTTACACCTCCAGAGTCCAGGAAAGTGTGATACTTTCCTTTTCTGAATCCCACCTTAACCACTCCCATTTTGTTCTTGTACTCCGTTTAGCCTCGCTTGTTGACTTTACTGTTGTTCAATGACTGCGTAATTTCATTTCTATAGGGGCTCGCATCGCATGTTTGTGTTTAACTGGAGGATTTTACTGTCATTTAACTTGTTGTAATTTAGAATAAATAATGATCGAAGAGTTTGGCTCTTCTCATCATAATATAACAGATTCCCACCGCTTACACTGTGACATGTCAAAGTTTTGACATTTGAAAAGCCGCTCTCCCACTGTACTTTACTAAAGCTGTGTTTACTTACACTGTCACAAACTAAGTGGCATAGCAGGGAGAATGCATGCAGGATAAGAGCGCCATTCGTCTGGGTCTGTAATTACGTTCCTAGATATAATCTGCTGTATACACTGGTCTTACTGACAGGTGACAGGGCCCATAAACATTATGAAATGCAGCAGATGTGGGGACAGATGCAGTCTAGATAATGCAAGTATCCAGCCGGGCTGCTCACAAAGCAGCCCAAAAACCTGCTTTGTTTCTGTGACACATTATATTTCTTGCTGTCTGAACCTTTGGGAAAGAAACTACATCTAAAAAACACAAAGTCAATACTTTGGGTCTCTTTATCACACAACCTATGTGCAAAAAAGTGAAGTGTTTGCTTCTGCACTTTTATATACAGCAGATATGTGTTTATTTCTTGTGTTCCCATTGATTGAACTGATCAGAAAGCTAAAAACCAGACATTTGGTTTGAGCACTGACACTGAGAGTCCACTGTGGTTTAGCCAGTTCATCTTCTCTCGGTTCAAAGCATCGATTGTATGTTAACACCCCCCAGTGAAGAAACAGGATCCCTGATAATGCTCGATAACTGGCTTAACTGGCTGGCGAGGATTATGGAGGAGCCTGACATGTCTCTCTCAGCATTTCTCTGAGTGACCTGCGCAGCAAACAAACAAACAAACAAACAAATTAAAAAAAAAAACTGACCTCCGACCAGGCAGCAGCACAGACACACGGCGAGGAGCAGGAGAGCCGTCCTCATTGTGTCCACACGACAATAAAAAAAAAAAAAAAAAAAGACGCAGTAGAGCGATATAAGCCGCTTTTCTCTTCTGGACTCACGCCAGTATACGCGTTGACAGTTACGGATCGACAGGTTGGAGGATGTGAGGCGTCCTCTTCCTGCTTCCGCCTACAAGAGCGGTCTGCTTCTTCTTCTTCGCCTTTTTCTTCTTCCTCTGCCTCGAACTGTAGCTCAGCGCCCCCTGCAGGACGAGAGCGGGAACAGCAACCAGCGGTCAGCGGCGTGAGATGGATCAGCCCGGGTGGTAACTCAACCTGGTTATATTTTAAAAAAATGATGATGATGATGGGGCCTTTTTTCTATCATGGTTTAAAGGGAAAAAATCAGTGTGAGTCAGTCCAGAGATGTTCTGACTGATCACGTCTCGAAACATTTCTATCCTGATGGGAGTGGTCTCTTCCAGGATGATAACATCCTCATCTACAGCGCATGAGTAACTGAATGGTTTGATGTGGATGGAAATGGTGTGAATCACATGCTTTAGCCCTCACAGTCACTACATCTCAACCCAATGGAGCTGTGATGGAGATCTTATACTGATACAGTAGACATCAATACAACAAATGAGGAAATGGTGAAAATAGAATGCCATTCATCCCTCCTGTAGATCAGAGATCAGCACATTTAAGTACAATTCTGAAGCATTTGAGTAATTAAGTTCTGTATTATTTCATGCTTCTGCTCATCACTCCAGAGAGAAATGTTGAACTTTTTACTTCACTACATGTATTTCACAGCTTTTAATTGCTGGTTATTTTCCAAATGAAGATTTTACATTAAAAACAGATGGCAATCAGCTTACAAAACAGTGTGTTAAAGATGAAACCAGTGCCTGATCGTCATTATGACTCACATGTCTCTGAGTTGTTGTTGGGACTTTCCCCCTCTAAACTTTCAGATGGTTTCATCAGCTGTTTGAATCCAAAAGAGATCAAATTATCCAGCTGCCAAGTTCACTAAAAAGCGAAGCGGGAGAGAAAAGTTTGAAATATGACTGTTATTCTGTCTATTAGAAGGTTGTTATTTCTTCTCTCACACAGTTTTTTTCATTCTAGCATACCACTTTATTTCCTTCATGTCTTTTCACTTTTATCATTTTATCATTTATCTTGTTTCTTTATATTGTTTCACTGTCTAATTTCATTGGCCTTATGCCAAGAAAAAAGCCACAAACCACTATTTGTGCTTTTTCCAAAGCAACAAATGTTGCTTCTTCATATTCATTTCTTCATACTTACCTCTCCATAATCCTACTCCAGCTGCCTTACACAACACATATCACCTATCTGTCACCTTTCTTTGCATGCAGGTTATCTGTTTGCTTGCTCAAGGCATGGCCATCTATTCATCACACCTTTCTTTTCAGTGTACGCGTGTGAGGTTTCACTGAGAACAATGGGCTTAGTAGGTAAATGTAGCACTCCTACGGCTGGAAAATGTTCTCTACAGTAACAGAAAACTATACATTTTCTTGGTTAAATAGACAAATATACATTTGTTTAATGCGCTTTTCAGTTGGAGTTCAGATATTGCAACCACCATACGTTCATATTCAGTTGGTGCAGCTCTCATGTCACATGTGGAAAATACAAGCTCACCTCACCTCTTCAGTTTGAGCAGTTCAATCAGACTCAACCATATGAACTCTGTGAGAGAAGTTTTCCCACCAGATGCACCTTATCAGATGCCCGGATGTCTTGCAAGTAAATGAAGACAAGCTACAGCATAACGTATTTATCGTAGCACTGCAACATTGATTACCAAATGGGTCATGGTGTTGAGAGCTACATTTTTTCATGTCCCGTGGCCAATTATTGAAGTGATCTGAACTAGATGTGCACACAGCTAAAATGAATGGCATGTCTCATGAACACAGTTTGCTGGTGCATGACAGCTACTCAGACCTGGAAGGACAGAAAGGATCCCCTTCCCCTTTTTCAATAACTTGCACGTCTCCTTCACACATACCAGCAAATACCTCTGCATGTCAAATCTGAGGTATCACAGTAAAAAAAAAACACTGCATGTTTGTGTGTCTGTTGGTCAGAGCTCTTTGTGAAGCCCAGATTCTGCAGGAGGACAGGACTTGTCTTTTCATTGTTTACCTTTATTTGAATGGCACTTGTGGAGATGAAGTGAGAGTAAACATTAAGGCAACATTCAGACATAGAAGCCTCCATCTTACAAGATCAATTTTTCCTAGCGATCCAGCACAGGAGGAGCAGAGCAGTTGTGCCTTTACTGCCACCCACAGGTTGGGTACTGACATGATGGGGATATTCTCTCCACATGAGGTGGTTGTGTCAGTATTTGACCTTATCAGCAGATGGCAGTATTGATATACAGCTGTGCAACAAAAAAAAGACAAAAAACATGACAATGAGGCATAATTTGTTTCTCTGCATGTGATTATATCAGCTTACTTTAACGTGTGTGTAATAGTGCTTATTCTACAGATAAAATTACTTAGAAAAAAGTAATTAAAGTTATTTAGTAACACAAGTAATATGCAACATTATTGGGATTACAATTGGAGGTGTGTAGCAGCTTTAGAGATGAGATAATCATCAAAATGTTAATTGGGGGTGTTTTACATCTCAGCTGGGTGTGGGAGACCTGTGGGTTCTTGTAATGAATATGTCTTAATTGTGGCAGGCTATTTGACATTTGAAAAGTCCGATGATCCCTCTCATTCTTGACACTCATTTGCATTTCCATCTTTAAGGTCAAATGGGTATGAATAATACATTAAGGAGGTTGTTAAGCTCACAGCCAGCCATACCTGCCTCCACAAAGGCACCAGCTGAGTCTGGCTAAGCTCAGTGAATGTTACAGAAACAATCAATTAATATCACTTTGGGAGCCCACATGTGAGGCAAACACAGCATCCTGTTATTAATGGGAATATAAGGTCATGAGTCAATGGAAGCTATAGGATCGGTCTTTTCTGATTAGTTTCGCGTTGTCTATGTCTTAATCTGAGGAACACATTAATATGAAACTATAAGCGTCCGCCCTCGCTCTGTGCGTTTAGGCGAAATTGCGCTGCTGTGTGTGTGCTTTCCTTTTTTTTTGTAGTTTTCTTTTTATGTGAGTGACTTCTCACATGACATGTTCTCGGTGCGATATCACGCGTGCAAACTATCAAAGGGTTAACCTGGAATAAATTCAAGATCAAAGGAAGGCCCAAAAAAGAACCTTGGCAAGAGATTGGAAGAATTTAATGAGCAAAAATTAACATGTATTAAATCTGACCTCGTGCTTACATGGCAGATGTTGAGTGGAGCAGCAACCAGAAACGTTATTAGAGATAAACAGTGGCATGATACATTTTGAGAGGGGCATGAGCAAAATGCTTTAAAACCGTACGTGCTCTTGTACCATGTCCTAAATGTCACTGATCAAATTTAGCCGCAATGATCATGTTTTAAATGATTTAATGGGATTTGCTTTGATAGAATACACCTCTCACCAGTCGCAGGTATGGAAATGTATTTTATATAGGGACAACCCAATATAACCAGCACATTTGAAGTCATTCGCTTTGGGGACTGAGCCCCATAATAAGGGTGCTGTCTTTGGAGAATTGAACATTGCACGGGATGTATGGCCTTGTGGCGACATATTTGCTGGCTGTTTTGACAACTCATTACCTGCAATTTCACTGACGGATCGGTGGAGTGGCTGAGAGTAGGCAGCCGTGGCACCACAGAGTGTGTGGATTGTGCCTGGAATGATGTAAGATAGAACGGCAAACAAGCAAAGACTTATTATGGCTAATGATTGCTTAATAAATAGCGGCTGAGACTTGACAGTTTGGTGTTTCAGCTAGGAGGGGGGTGGGGGGGAACACATCCTTAGACCACCTGTCTGCAGTTTTGTTTATGACACTGACATTTGATTCTCTCGGCCTAAAATGAATGATGAATAACACCAGCTCTGTAAATAGTTATATCTCAGTAAAATCTTGGCTATTTCTGACAACATCAGCACCAGTATTGTGGTATCTAAAACCAGATTTAAAATCATTAACCCAGACTGCTCTGTAGGTCCAGTGTGCCTGATGGGGCCGTCTGCTATCTTTTTGGCAAAATCTAACACACGGTTGGAAAATGCAAACACACGGTTGTCCAGTCAGCTCAAAGGAAATTAACATTCCCAGGTCTGTGGATGATCCTGTAGCTAAATTATTGGTTAAATCAGTGGTTGGGTAGACGGGCTAGCGTCAATGGGCT
Organism: Terapon puta; assembly: GCA_028564955.1. Lineage (NCBI taxonomy): Eukaryota > Metazoa > Chordata > Actinopteri > Centrarchiformes > Terapontidae > Terapon > Terapon puta. Next base: position 8,484,716 of record JAOXYL010000086.1, read on the forward strand.
CGCCCAGGCCACCCACCCCCCCGCTCCGACATAATTGGTCCATCCCTGGCACTACTCCTCATCTCCAAAGCCACCAAAAACTGTAACCTACCTTGTGTATTTTTCACTAATTGAAATGCCTAATGAGGTCCCAGGGGCTCCATCCCATTACCTCTGAGTTAATTAAAGCCTAAGCAGTGTGCCAAACGGTGAATAAAGATGCAGTAAAAGTGCAATAGGAACAGGGAACCCGAGCAGGGTTCGGTGTGCTGGGACAAGGCTGACCTGCTTTTCTGTCATTGTTGTGGGACGCTACACTCCAAGAAGGAACAGATGTCTATTATTTTTTTATTTGTATTTATTTTGGGCTTCAAATTTTGTTACCCTGCACCAGGCACGCATTTTCCAGTGTGGTTAGCCTAATTCTGCTTTATTAAACATTAAATCACTTGCCACCATCAGCAGAAGATGTTCCCTATATCTATAAACTGTACCATGCCATACCTATATAATTACACCACACCAGGAGACTTAAAATATGACAGGTGTGTTATGGACTTCTATTTCAGTGTGGCTGTAATAAAATTATACTGCTCGTTAAGTCTACATTCTCAACACCTACAAAAGGCAGTTATCAACTTGTTATGCTTTGTGGTCACTGTTATGAGCATATTTATCCAAACCACATTGCCTTGTTAGAGAAACCTCTCCTTACTAAATGACAAAAACACAAACTGACAGAGCGTGAAAAGACAAAAGGAGACCTTTCTTTTAAGAAACAATTTCAAATGTTTATTTAACATGTCAAAGAAGGGGCACACACTCGTGAATTGAAAAGGGGGCTGCAATTATTGGCCAGTACTATGACTTAAACTTAATACTAACATTAATCAGGTTTTGGCTAAAAAGAAAACATGTTTTTGTTCCTTTTTGTTTTTATAAAGAAACTTTATGTACATTGGTTCTTTTATACAAGAGGTTCATTGGATAAATGCATCAAAAAGAAACCAGTTCTGCAGTAAACTTTACAAAAAATACATTTCGTTTTCATTGAGAGATGTAGAAAAGGAGACAGTCAAATATTGACCAATAATATTTCTTCCTTTTCATTATTTAGAAAAAAAGTTGTCCTAATACCTATTTAAAAGAAAAGCAATATACAGCATAATAAATGGGAGAAAATTGCCTTTGCGGATTCATTCAGTTGGTTTGGTAACCAGGGAGAGGGGCTGCGACTGGAACAGGGCATGATGGGAGTGAAGGGCAGCCTGATGGAAAGGGGAAGGTGGGGAGAGCATGGAGGGGTGCAGAGAGGTGAAGGGGATTGGCCGGGTGAGGATGGGTGTGGTCGACTGGCTACCTGAAGTACCAATTGGGATGGAGATGGAGGGCTGGGAGGAGGATGAGGAGGAGGAGGAGGAAGAAGAGGAGGAAGAGGATGTGGATCCAGAAGCCTTCCCAGGTAGGGAGAAGTGGTGGTGCATGCGTCCCTCCGGTTTGGTGGTGAGCGATAGCGGCTGGGCCTGCTCAGAGTGAGTGGCGGCGGGAGCAGCCGGCGAGGCCAAGGCTGCAGAGGGAGTGGCCGGCGAGTCCAGCATGCTGCCGTGGGAGGACGCTGGGCTGTCGCACATCTTCTCTGAGGGTAGGTACTGCACGCACTGCTTCTTGTTTCTTATTGAAAAGTCTGCAAGAAGCAAAGGAGAGGAGAGGAAGCCAAATTATTGATCTGCTGCTGGCTTCAGATCTGGGTCATGTCCCTCAATGCTGCCGGACAAAAGCGAATGAGTGATCATTAAAACTGGAGACGATGGCGGTGACAGGTTCAGATCAACTTGGAAACACACTACATGAGGAAGGGTGAAACAGGATGTTAATATATTAAAATGGTATGCATTTATGACACAAACACAGAGCGTGGCACACTACATTAAAACATGCACTGAATTGTGGAAAGCTCTCTAGTTTTGGGAAAATTACAGAGGACTGGTTGCACAACAGCAGACATACCTGCCACTATTAGCACTGAACCTCATAAGCTGCTTGTCAAAGTATAGAAGCGGGGAAAGAAGTTAGTAAGTGTTAGTGAAGAAAAGAAACCATGCAAAATGCAGATCAAAAGAATAAAGGTGCAGTGTCGCAGGTTGGGTTTGAACTTTGCAAAGAAAATAAAGCCCTCGCCCTCAGTTTCGACAGTTTCGTTCTCATTCCACTTTGTGATGAAAATAAAGAAATAAAGGTGGTCAGAAAGAAAAGCGCCCGTACCTTCTGGTTTTGAGTCAGGTTTGTTGTCTCTCTTCCTCTTTTTCCGCTTCCCCTGCACAGATCAAACATTCTCATTAAAAGCTGTTTTGCATAGTCAAAGTAAATCAATTGAACAACTTTGGCTGGTGAGAGCAAAAGTGTGATTAATATCAGAGCCGATCATGGAAATGTGCTACTCACATAGTTATCTCGTGCTGACCATCCCGGGTAGAGCTGGGAGTGGAGTTGCCTCTCTTTTCTTGCCAGCTCGTAATATTTGGCTTGCTCCTCTCTTGACAGGGAATGCCACTGTGGACAAAGAGGACAGGAGATATCAAAGGGTTGCTAAAACACGTACACACACAAAACCCACACCCGTACTGCATATAGACATTAACTCACAAGCACGTCTGTGTCCGCACGACTTACCCGTCTTCCAAGGATCTGGTTGATGGCAGCGCTCTCTTTCAGAGTGCACTCTGCCACTACTTTGGCTCTCATCTCCTTCATATACAGCATGAAAGCGTTCAGAGGTTTCTTGATATGAGGCCTCTTGTCCTCTTCTTTCTTGGGAGGAACGGGGGATTTCCTGCTAATCCAAAAGATGGTTGTTAATAAAGCGTGACCGGTGGCGATGCGCAAGTGAATTATAGCAAACGAGGGGAAAGACTGTGTCACAACAAAAGCTGGTTTTGATACTCCTGAATTACTGTTAATGTAACCGCTCTTACGCATGCATTGAGGGGCTGATGTTGTCACCACTGGGCTCCTGTTTGATGGCTGGGGAGACGATGGCGGGATGGGGAATGCCGGTCTGGTGGAGGCTGTGCGGAGGCGGAGTCACCATGTGAGGGGAAAAACGGCTTGACACCAAACTGAGAGGGCAAAAAAGAGACAAGTTTTTAACAGCCGGGTCTAACAGCGAACTTTTGTTAGCCTGACGAGAAAAAGGTTGAGCTAACTTGGCACATAAGTGCCCTGCCTTAGCCTCCAGGTGAAATTCACTGTGCCTACTGCGTCTGTCTAGACTAAATTCATACACACAATGAGTGAAATGCTTGCTTTTTGTTCAAATAAAGACTTTTTCAAAAGCCCCTTTATTCTGCTATGGCTGGAGAAAAGTGGAGTGTGTTGTTACCATGGTGACAGCATGGCCGTGACACCTGAAACCACTTTCCTTACCACGTTCCAGACCATGGAGAGCGTTCTGACAGCCGTCCACACAGAACACCTTTACAAAGTGTCTCTCTCAATTTCCAATTGTTCATACAATGGAGCTTTGTAATGAACAATGGGGAAAATTAAGTTCATATCCCTCAATCTCGCACTCTGCTCAATGTTAGATTGAAAAAATCCTCTATTTTAACTCTTGTAACGTGTCGCACAGGCTGTCAGAGACAATGCAGCCTTGTACTCACATGAGGTGAGTCCAGAGTCAACAGCTTTGCCTAATGATACACACGGTATGAATCAGCCCGGCAGTGACTTACTTACAGAGGCTTTTCTAACTGTTTCCAACCATCAAACATAACAACATCGGAGTCCAGGCTACAAATTCCCGCACAGAAAGATAGATGTTTTCGATCCTCAATCAATATTCACTATCTGACCGAATTTAAAACACACGAAAAAACGAAAAATGTTTTTAAATTCTTGGAGCCAAATAAAATATCTGCAATAAAAAAATTTTGCTTTATTTTCATATTTTTTCCTAGTTGACACACGTCCAATTAATGCTGTATAAACAAGGAGGTGCCATAATGATTCAATCATAATAAACCTATACTGACTATAACTGTAAACATCCCACTGAGTCCCTGATGAATAACTCAGTGCTGCTCCAAATGATGGCACTCAGTCAAGCTCCACATTTTGGAAATAAGGCTCCCTTGAGCGTTCATGTAATGCAGTCATATTTGTGCAACCAATATTGCTGCTGTAAGATTTTATTCCTGCTATTCTTAATGTCAGAACTACTGCACGTTACGGGCTTCACTGGGAAACCGATGAAAGTGTGCGGATAGGTGCAGCGTGTGCCGGGCATTAAATCAGATGCTTTAAATAATATAAAGACCTGAGCGAGGCATGTTCTGATTGCTGTGAGTAGATCGCAGGATGGAGCCGCACATGCTATTGATCACACAGAACCTTCTGAATATTTCCTCTCCATACCAGCACCGGAAGGCTCGCTACAAATCTTTCCAATTTTTTGAAAGAGGGTCAGAGAGTTAAGTCTGATGAGACGTGTAGGTTCAGATGAGCTTTGATTTGTCCTAATCGATTCTCGGCCCTTTCATCTCTGCGGTGTGTGCGCGAGTTGTTGAGAGGCTCAGAACATTGGCCCGACCACAGAAGTTTATCTCTCGGAGAAAGACAGGAGAGGAGTGCTGAATGTCAATAATGCGTTTGCTCTATTTAAGAAACTGAACTTGTCCGTGATAGACTTAGACCGCACATCCCTTTGCAGTCCTGACACCGCTGTCTGTCTGTGATCAGACCGTGTTCATCAGAAGAGGAAAGTATGTTATTCAAAATAACATCTGTGCTATTTCTCTGAAATGAAAAGACTTAAACGATCTGAAGAATTTTAAAAGCAGGCCCAATGAGCCATTTGTTTTCTCTAGCTTTGAAAAAGGTCGCCGAAGAGAGCGGGAGAAATGTGATTGCAGCACGTCATAGAAGCAGCAGATATTAGATGTCTCCCTGTGGGAGGGTGGGGCTGTTGCTGAACATGATCCACTCACCTGGACATGGAGGCATTCATTGCTAGCGCTGGATAGGGGTGACGGAATCCCCCCGGAGGGATGGAGTACATGGGCTGTCCCTGCCTGAGAGACAGAGGGAGACAGAGTGAGCGAAGGGTCCAGCATGAGTAGGATCACACACAGCTGACAGCTAACCCGCCAGCATTAATCCTCAACTCATCAAGTCAAATCCCCTACTTATGGAGCAGCACCGTTGCAATTGATTATGGGGGCCATAGCAAAGCCCATAAATGTTCATAAATTCCTCTTAGTAAATGCTCATGTTTTCATTTATTATTGTTCTGATAAGATGCACCTGCTCTCTGACAGCAGAGCATAAAAAATAAGACATTGCTTTAAATAGAAAGAGAAAAAAACGTCATCCCTTTTTCCTTTTTTTTTCTTTTTGTTTCTTGACTTGAACTTTTTCAAAACATTTGTTGTGCTTCCCCAAATCTCACCACAGCAGTTGGTTGAAGTTGGCCGCTAAACCAACAAAGTTCATTCGCTAACATCAGTACAAGTTTTATAGCCGTTCAGAACAAAAACACATCTGGCTGTGCGGACAGCTGAATATAAAAGTAACCTACTGTGGCATGAGCCAGCCCAGAGGGTGTGCGATGGAACCAACAGCGCCCGGAGACAGGGGGTAGTACGGAGACAGCTCTGATGGGTGAGGTGTCCGAGGAATACCTGCAGGTGCCACAGACAGAAGAAACCAGCCTTTAAAATGCAGCACATACCTGCTGGGGTGACGTGTTATTTTCATGGAGGACTTACTGAAAACAATACCACCCAAAATCTAGCGTTGGTTTGGGGAGTAGCTGTATAAAGTTTGTAGTTTCTCATTCATCCAGGTCATAGTTATCTCAGGGCAAATTTAATTGAATGCAACTGGACTTGGTTATATGTCTTTGAAGACGTTTCACATCTCATCCGAGAGGCTTCATCAGTTCATGCTTGTCTGACTAGGATGGGACTAGATCCCTCACAGAGCACAGCACCGCATGGTGAATTGACTTTGGTGATTTCAAAGTTTTCAAGGTGAAAAAAAAGTAACAAAATGTCGATAGAGACCTGCTCAGTATGTTACCAGCAGAAACAGTTTTCCCCAAATGTGTCTAAACAAACTGTTTCTTTTTCTTCTTTTTAAGCCGAAAGACAAAACTACAATTCTGACAGCAAAATTTCAAGATTTCTGACTGATTTGAGAGGAATGAATCAATGTCTTTACCTGTCTTTGGGTCGAGGATCTCTGGGGAGAGGTGTGACGGCGGCGTGCCGGGGGAGAAGTGTTCATTGCTGTAGGTGATGAGGGGCGTCAGTGGGTGGACATGGTGGGCATGCTGGACCACTGGGACTTTATTGGACTGTTGATGAAGGAAAAAAAAGAGAAATTCATAAACAAAGAATCGATGAGCAGGAGGAGACAAAGACCCAACAAATATCAGAGTCACATTCAAAACACAGTGCTCGATGCTCACAACGGAAACAAGCAGATTACTGTCCCATCCTTTGTACATGCACAAGATCTGTGCTGGCCATTGTTCAAAAGAAACGCATGGAGTAAATAGGCCATCATGTGTGAATGCCCTGCACGGTAAACATCACAGTCTGTGCGTGTGACCGGCCCTGTGATGCAATCTGGACCAGCACCAAGGAACACTAAAAAGCTTTGCAGACGCATGCCAAGACCATTACGGTCATTTAGCTGAGGAGAGAACTGTTTGTTCAGCCCAACAAGAAAAACAACAGTGCCACTGAGTCCAAAAGTCACACCAGCGAGCCACAAACAAACACAATCGGGCTAAGGTATAACTGAATCCCCATAAACAAGTGGAGACATCATCTCCCACTCTGTCTGACAGTACTCACTGGAGGGGAATAAGCACACACCCATGGGTGGATTACACTGCCGCGTTATACTACAGATGACCCTAATGTTAGAAAAACACTTCAGATTCTGGGTAACTTCAGATAAATGGGAGCAAGGGGAGAGTCCGGGGATGGAACTTTTCTGCATGCAGCGTCGATCTCTTATCAGCTTCAACAATTCACTGAGAAAGTGCAGATCGCCGCCGAGACCTGACCGGCGGCGAGTCCATGACGAGGACGATGAAGACAATAATAATAACCAGCGTCTCTACTTTCATTAGGCAGCGCTCAGCCTCGCAGTCATTTCCCCTGGCTGCCTGGCTGAATAGAGCACTTGTTGGCTCAACTTGTCACATGGGAGGGTCAAGGGGTGGGGAAAAGTGGGGGGGTAGAAAGGAGTCTTGTTCCTCCAGGCTAACCTTTCTTCAATATCCCTCCCCCACCCCCTCCTCAACCTCTCGTCTCTCTCCAACGTGGTCTGCTAGGGAACAAGGTTTGCATTGAGACTTCTGTACACTCTCTCGCTTCACGCTGCTCAGAATTGTTCCAAATCGTAGCTTTTTTTTTTCTGCCACTCTTTTTCTTTTTAAAAGGAAGGTCCAACCATTTCCTCCTTTTAAATCTTTAGCAAATTGGTTTCTCCCACGTCTAAAGCACGCTTTGATTCTGGTAATGCCAGATGGAGGGAGGAAAATATTTACTGGTGTTAAACATGGCTATATTAAGATCACTTGGCTCTGGACTTTTTTTAGTTTCTCCAGACTTGGAGCATATAAGGTCAATGCATATGATGATGCGCAGAGAGCGCGGTTTTCACACAACACAGAGAGGGCTTTGATAAAGCTTCGTGGCAGAAATGGTGTTGACTCGCTGTGCTGAAATCCCAGGTCCCACATGTCATGTATATTTGAGTTGTGCTTTGTTGTTCTACTTCATGTACAATATGCCTGAATTTTCCCTATATTGTGAGGGCTGATCGAGACCTCTAGACCTGTGTGCCAACACATTTTGGGAAGCACTTCAGTGAGAATTTCAAATGATGCCTATTAATTATTCATATCCTGGAATACACCAATCGTGTGCTCAAAACATATTTCTAAGTTTGAAGGCACTAGTTTCAACTCCGGGCTGTCTCTCAGTTCAGCCGCCCGACAGAATGTGGAGAAATATGGAGTCTGCAGGTTGCACATATGCAAAACTATTCTGACCTGCATCCCGCCTGCCAGAGTCTCTCCCTTAGGAATAAAGATGGCTACTCCATCAAGTGAATTCCTTTTTAAATCGGAACATTTTGGAATAAAATCGATCAAAATCAACTCCATTTTTGTTTGTTTATTTAAATTAATCAAGCTCTCCAGAGCTCCAGGAGCGTATCGTGCGGTTTCTTAAAAATTGAAAAACTCGACTAATGGCTCAATCGTGTCTGAAAACTAAACACTAATGTATCAATGCCGCCTTTCACTTGCCTCATGTGCGGAGGTAATATTCCTCCAGCTCATGGCAGCTTCATGCGTCTGGTTTCATGATCCACAAGCAAAGTGTAATAAGGAAACCACAAGGAACATGAGCCATGTTTTAAATATAAACAACATCTACGTGATAGGACAGATAAAGGGCAACCTGGAACCAGATGGTATCTACATCGACAGGCACAAATCATGCTCCTTACATAGACGTGCTTGTTGCAAACGGGCCTGCAGTGGCACATACCTCTCAGCTTGCAAGTAAAAACACCCAGAACTGGTCTTAGAGTGATCGGACATAGTAACAGGAAGGTTTAAAGGGAAAAAAAAACACGGCAAAAAGTTGCTGAGCCGGTACGGAGAAAAGATGTCTGTCTCTTAAGAGGGTTTGAAACTAAAAAGGCCGAGGTGGCAGTACCTCGCTTGGCTGTCCAACTTGGAACGGCGCTAAGAAAAGCATAGTCCTTGGTCAATGTGGGTGGAGGGGTGGATTTCATTCAAGCAAACATGTTTTTGGATCCTGCACATCTGAATTGAATTACTAGGCAAACAGCCGATGGGGAAGAGAGCTTAGAACAAACTGAATAACCCCGCAGCTTTGTGTGTCTTTATGCTCGGTGATTCTGGGTGGGAGGCTCAGAGGCCTTTCAAAACTCCAGGAAAGACAGGGTGAAAAGAATGCCAGGCATGCTGAGAAATCCAAGCCTTGTTTGTCAACGCCAACAGGAAGCGGACGTGAGAGGGGACTGACCGTGTCGTATGTCTTTAAAATCAACCGCTCCAAAACTGCGCCATTCATCACAGACAACGTGTGCTTTACGTCTGGTCATCGCCTCTGAAAAGGTCAATGGCAGTAATATTCCAGCTTAAAATAATACCGTCCGGAGCGGCATCATATTACTGCAGCGAACATCCCCCGTGGCCATTAAATAAATTAGGAGGGCTCTACCAAAATCAGCACCGCATATATGGACACAAACATGGGACAAATCTCAGAGGGATCTTGTGTTTGTAAATATTTGTACGCTAGCAGACGTATGTTAATATTATTTTCTGGTAAATAGGCCACTAATAAACGGTATCCTGTGTAATTTGACTTATTCTGCTGTCTTAAATCTGTTTGTTTCAGAGCTTCACTGGAATCAAAGCGCTGGTTCCTTATTCCATTTCTGAGGAGGATCTTGTCTCTGCAGTGGCCCAGCAGGACTGCAGACATTAGATCAGTATTCAGTTCAGTCCTCCCAAAGCCTTTGATTTCATGATGGATCCTGGTTGTTCGCTGCCTAATGCAAAACGAGAAACTCTCCACAGACTCCCAGTCAAAGGTCTGTTGGAGGAATATGGGTCGAAAGCAAGCATATACGTATTGCTCGCAGAGAAGAAACGCAGCATATTCCCAGCTAATATCTGCACTTAAAACTGTCACATAGCCTGTGAGCTGAAGACTGCGCCGGACACATGTGGGGAGACAAAAAAAGGCATCCCTGGAATGCTGCCGCGGACCTCGCCACTTCAATTCGCTTAAACAATTCTGTGACCGAGTGACTTATGACACGCTGACAGGGCCGGGTCCCTTGATGCCTTGATTGCTCTAGACACTAACACAATATTGAAACAGTGAGGATGATTCTTATACCCCTGTCAAGTGAAGATCAGCCCATATTTGAGCACTGAGTGCGCCGTGATCTGATAAGCAACGAGCGGACAGGCACCCAGGTCAGTTCCACATCATTAGAGAGTCACAGCTCCCCCTAATCGGGAGCAACACTGCTAGTCAGCGTGGTCACTAATGACACAGAGAATAGGCGCAGTGGACAAATCCTCGCAAGTGACTGGGTGACCTCAGAGAGCGAAGTATGCTGCCTTGACATCATTATCAGTAGAGTGTTAATGACTGCGAATCAGTAGGTTGTAGAAGACGAGTATGAGGCGCACTTAATTCAGACAGCGGTGCCACCTCCGCTTCCACTCCTCTCTTCTCCTCCCTGGTCCAGCCCGGCCACTACTGATGGGCTGACAAGTTCCCCATACCGCATCACCTGGCCCTGCAGCGCCTTTGATGTATTATTCATGAAGAGGCAGCCCTCTGAACGCGGGGGCTTATATGGGGGTTTTTGGGGTGCTGTGTGTGTTGCACGCGTGTGTGTATGCACGGCGGGGTGCGGCGTGTTCATAGAGAAGCTTGTTCCCTTCTTCCCAGTCCTCCCACCACCACCATTACTACCAAAAGCAATACCAACTGAATGCTAAACAAACCTGTCTGTTGAATAATTGAGGAACTCAGGCCAGAGCAGGCTCCGATTAGCATACAGGCCTTATGGACCCAATCTGCACAGTGACAGGATGGTCTTTCCCTGAATGCTCTGATTTCTATTTTATACCCTCATATCTTATTCCACACTGGCAAAATGAGCTATTTATTTTTTGCTTAAGCAACGATAATTTCATTGATCTCTGCAGGTGTATGTAGGGACATGAGATGATTCACACAGAATAATCTAAATATCAGCATTGTCTTGGTGTGACGGCTCGATGATTTATTAATCTGCTGAGGCGCCTGACCGAGCATGCCTCTCGACTGATAGACTCTAAAAAGCCTAATCAGTAAACTAACGTTATGCGTAGTCGACATGCGTATAAAATATAAGATATACATGTGCCTACAGGCAGGTTTTGACAGATATTTCAAGCCATGCCAGTCCATCATAAAAGCAACTGCAGGAGTACAGGTCTGCCTCAGGAGTCCCTGCTGGTGTCTCCTCACCTCCTCTCCTCGGGTCTCTCTCTCTGGCTCCTCTTGGCCCTGGGCAGTAATCCCTGGCCCCCCGTGTGTGCCCATCCGCTCCCCCTGCTCTCATTAGTGCAGTGTTGGGGCCTGGGGAGCCTGCAGGCCTGGGGAGCCAGCCTGCTGCTCCCCTCCCACTCTCCCTCTCTCTCCTCGGCTGGAGTAATGAGCACATAATCAGCCTGGCTCCCTGTCAGCAGCAGCACACCAGAGGGGCATGTGGGCTCCTGGCCCAGAGTGGGGGGTAAGGCCACAGCGGGGTGTTTCGCTCACTATCGTCTGTGCCCAGGGTACACCGTTCCCGAGTTTCCCACCATACATCAAATGACCCTCTGGTCGCAGGTCACCAGATCAAGTATGGCGACTTCCTCTTTGAGTTTGCACACTGAAAGCTGTTACACTTTCAGTGAACTTCCCCAGTTTAACTGTTTAAAATGTTTTTTAAAAAGTGCTCCATGACTCCTAAAACAATATATGCTGTCTCATATTTTTCTTTTGCTAATTTATGGTTTCATTTGAGTTGTTTGGCCTTGGATTGCCCATTCATTACAACAGCCATTCAGCATCAACACAAAATATTAAACTGATCATAATAAATAGCATGTATTGTCTACCAAGTCATGTTTCAGTACACAGAAGTGAAGGCAACTTATCACTCAGACAATGTGAGAAACACTTTTGCCAGGAAACAGTTTGATCCCTCACATTCTCAGCCATATACAATGTTTCTTTCTGTATTGACTTTTCAAAGAGATGAAGGCCAAACAAAAACAGAAAAGTACCAACAGAGAGCCACGTGAAAAGAAGCAGCAACCACTGAAGGACAGAACAGAAACAATCTAAGCAGAGAACTCAACCTCTGTCAAATGTGCTTTCATTTCCTTTAAACTGAATTGCAATTATTGTACTCATTGTGTTGACCTTTTCTCTTATATTCTGTCTTCCTATGATGCGCTTTGAGACATTTCAGAATGAAACACATTGGCTGAATCTCTTCAGCTCGATCGGTTGTGGCAAAACTTCACACAGTAGCCTCTGTGTCCCGCAGAAAAATCAACAGGGTCACTGATAGGTCAGCATTTATTCCAATAAAATATATTTAATTGGTTTCCATTGAGACTTAAGTCAGTCCTGGATTCCCATGAGCAAACTTCATCCCCCTCGCAACAATTTCCCATTGACTGCGCTCAATGAGGACTTTGTCATGTGCATCACTGCGATTATGAGATCCAGCGAATCAACCGCAAACCCAGCGAGCACATCTACCCAGGATATGTAAGGTCAAGGGGGCTGAGTCACAACGGCTCTTTCTGCTGAAGTGTTGTGACAGCGTTTTTTTTTCCCTTTCTTTTTTTTTTCCTTTTTTCTTCTGCTCCACGCGCTGCTTAACGCGACTTCCCGAAACAAGAAAACGCCCTGATACAGTCAAACAGGTGAGATTCTTGATAGATGCTCTGGGCTTTCGCGTTATCTCATGTTTTTCGATCCCAAACACACATCCTTCAGCGAAAGCCACAAACCAAACAGGTCTGCTGAGGCCCCGCATTGTCTAACCAGAGTGAGACACCGTGATGACTAGTTCACACCTGTGTGGGAAAGTTCAGGAATGGCAAGGAGGTTCAGGCTTGAGATTTACGGCGGAGGCTGAGTTATTGTGGTAGAGACAGACAGACTGTTCAGCAGTTGGCCTGTGGGTGCTGCAGGGGGGGGCGTCGGCTATACATGGATGGATGGGAACCAGTACATTTACATGTGCGCTGTAACTTAATTATTGCGAATAATTGCATTATGGTTATAGTTTGGTTAAACCATTTATACGGGTCGCAGTAAACTGATTCCCCCAATAAGTTTACATGATTTGTTTGATAATTAGGTTAATGTCCCGTAGGATGTAGCCCGGAGGAAACATCTTATTAGCACCACAAAACAAGGGAGGGGAAATGGTGGGACTCTGCTGGTGAGCGCTACTGAGCACTGAGCAGCATAGTTTAATTATTTGCTGTGTGAATTTTTTTTTCCCCCCTTCTCCAACCAGCTGTGTTGCTCTTTTGTCCAACACACATTCTCTGGTTTACTCCGCTGTCTTCCTTACGCAGGCACTGAATCATGTAGCAGCGTGCCCGCGCAACAGTGGCCTGAAATACTGATGAATAAAAATATAAAATGTATTGATGATTCTTGACAGTCAATTTGATCTGATCTCATTTGATCTCTTTGTTTTCAGATTTTTTTTTTTTTTGGCCTTCATTTTGTCATCGTGTTTTGGAGTGTGCCCACTTACTAAATGCCCCGGTGTTGGAGAACGGGAGTCTTTTATTCCTGCAGATCCAGGGACGTCCAAAAGAGGCCATTTCATCTGCAGATACTGTGGGAGAGAGAGAAAAAATAAGCAGAGTTATACAACAGGGCCGGATGCACTTTGGGGAAAACACACAACACAGTGATCAAAACATCAAATACGCTAGACTTAATAAAATGCAGACCAAACAGTTAAATAAAAGGCTCTAATTGGGAAAAAAAACCTCTTTAATATTTACTGTTATTAAACCACAGGGACTGAATCTTTTTTCCCAGAGCGTGTAAGAGCGCTATGACTGGTGTCGAGCCGAGATCCGCAGAGGCACCTGTACGAGACCCGCGTCAATACAGCGAGTTCTGGCACAGGACAGAGCAGGGAGAGCGATGTGAACGCAGCGGACTGGTGGAGGACTGTGAAATTGCCGTTTGTCAAGGAAAAACAAGAGGCCAGCTGTGGGCGCCCATCGCTGAGCGGGTGGGAAGAGACAGCTGGAAGGAAGCCCCAACGACAATACGGCGAGGAGGTTGAGCTGCGGACTCCGAGCTGACTCCTGTCCGCCCGTCTCGATTGGTTTGGCCTTTTGACCCAAACGCGGCCCCTCCTCCTTTCTGTATCACTATTTTGCACATGTGTATCAAAGTTATCGTACGGGGTTGTGCAAGTGTTTGCTTTGGTTCCCCCCACCCCCCCCCCTTGTGCGTCACAAAGATTTCCACCACCATATTACTGCTGCCCTGTGCCACGGAGCGAGAGCTGTGTACTCCAGGAGCAAGTTTTTTTTGTGATTTACTGCTTGATACAACAAGCTGAGCGTTTTTTTTGTTTTTTTTTTTTTGTCCTCCAGCAATGGAGATAGCACGAAGCCAGAGCTCCAAAAGCACGGCTCAACCATCTGGTTTATGAATCAGTTTAAATACCGGACACAGCAGCTTGTCATGCATGTGGATTTTCTCCCTGGTACAATTTCAAATTAATTAAAATGGTTTTATATGATAGGTTGTGTTTGGCTCATCCAGGCCCCTGTAGTGCAGAGACATAAAGGTATCATAGTCTGCTGTTTAAGCTGCCTCATGTATGATTACGGGTTATAAATTCTATCTGTAAGATTGCACAATCTCACCACGCATCCTCCGTCATCCTTCTACAGTATGCTATCATTGCTATTTGCACAGTATTGCACCCATGAATTCCTACACTCAAACAGTTTGACGTCCACCCAGAGCAAACATCTGATGAATGGAGAAGACATGAGATAGTATGACTAAAAAAAAAAAAAAAAAAAAAACGGCCAAAGAATATATGCAAATCTTTATCTACTTTTAAAAAGTTGGTGCAGGATAAATGATGACAAACAAGCCAACTGGAGGAGTCGCGCATTCATGGATCTGATTTTTAAAACTTCATTCATCACTCAGGGTTTGTAAGGAGGAAGGAAGCTTGGATGGCTGTGGGTTAAAAATGGAAAAGACATTATAGCAGGAGGGGGAAAAGGGAGAGGAGGGAAAAAAAACATTTTCAGGAATGAGTTTGTCGGAGCAGGCAGAGGGTATTGTTTCCTGACAGCTGGGGTCCAACAGAGCACTGAGGCAGGGGGAAGGGGACCCTTTTTCCCTTCGAAAAGGGGGGAAATTCTTGGAGTTGACATCAGCCCTCTTCATTTTCACTATACTGCTCAGGGCTGAATCGTAGGTTCCAACTAATGGGCCCGAGTCCATACAACTGTCAGGAGGCAGTTGCTTTTAGAGGCTGCTCGCTCCCTATTGAAACTTTACTCTGCTGTGTGCATGGTGCCTAATGAATGCTACTCTCCAGAGAGAAAATCCAAAACAATGCAGTTTTCTCTGTCTAATCTATGTCAATCATGAGCCCTTCCACAAATGAAACAAGCGCTATTGTGAGCGTTTGGTCTTGCCCAGCCGTGCCCACCCGGGCTCTCCCACCCAATCCATCCCTTATTTGACAGCTTCTGCCAGGACTGAGGAACATGCCCCCAGGCACTTTTTTCTGAGCGCCTACTTTTCTTTTAATTGCCAGTGTGCCCTATGGAGCAACTGTTCACACACTTGCTGAAACATCCAGCCAGGTAATGCCAGCCGCACACTGTCACATTAGCTTCAGTCCAGACTAACAGCAGCACGGCACTCACTAACACATGAGACGCGGGGAGAGGGGGGGAGGGTGTTTGGGTCTACGAGTTGTTTCAGGAAACAAAAGGCGAGGAATTGTGGGCCATGCTGCTCAGCAAAAACTTTCTCAGCGTTACAGCGAAAAAAACGAACAAAAAAAGGACAAAAGGGAAGTGTACGAAAAAAAAGTTAAGGCTGCGGGATGAGAGCCAGCACTTAAAAATTATGATTCAAATAGTTATGACATGGCTTAAGTGATATTAAATGTTAGAAAAAGATTGAAACAGGAGATAAACTAATATCAATATAACTGCTAGACATGTAGTAATGCTTTACATGTGCCCTTATTTTATTGGAAACAAATACAGACATATGGTCGGGGCCCATAGCAATGTCTGTTTCAACATGGGAGCTGGAAGCTCTGGTAAATAGACTCGGACAGAGTACTGAAAGAAAAAAGAAAAAAAAACTGAAAGTGAAGTTTAGCTGATCCATTTTCATAGCTCTCTAATTGTCTTCCAGCCTTCCCCGCAGCCTCCAACACTCAGAATAGACATCAGTAGAATGTGCTACTTTTACAGGACCCAGATGCGACAAAGGTGGCAGTGATGCCGCTGAAATTTTCCAAAAAGCTACACTGGAGCCCTTTGGTTTTTTGAACAGAGAGAATGCAACATATGCTCTGGGGCATGTGGCCTGCCAGAGCTGGGTTCTAATTGTTACATTGCTCTCACAGAGCGCAGGAAAACACAGCCAAGAGTCTTTGTCATCTCTGAAGTGTGTGGTGCCATACTGCAGGCCAACATCAGAGCACGGAGAAGAGACAGATGTCTGGACATTTGCTGTCAAAGTAAGTCATACACTCTGCCAAAGGGACAGAAAAAAATCCCAAACTTTGCAGGCAACTATCTGCCGACTTCAGGGCTGCAGAGAGAAGTCGCAATGGCTGTCAGTCAGACAAAAAATAAAAAAGATACTTTAGTTATAATTATTTTTTTCTAAATCTATAAAATGGCATAAAAACTAAGCATAAAATAAAAAAAGCCAGCTCTCTAATATGTATTACAATTCAAAACAGACAATACTTTTTGCATGTTATGCTGAACTGCATTAATTCAATCAATCAAGAGCAAACAACCGGACAAAGTCCCACAGCAAATAAAAGAGTGCATATGATTAAGTGGCAGCTCAGACGCCTGTGAAATGGCTTCAGTCAACTTGTGCTGAATAGTGGAGCAGCAGGAATGCCTCCACGGATCGCTCCAGCAGATAATGTCAATCACCTACTGTGTGGAGAGCCCCTCCCCATTGTTTTCTTTTACCCCCCAACAGAAAACAAATGGGCCGCACAGCTTGCTGTTTGGCTGAGGTGTTAATTACCGTCCCCTGCCCATATGAACAGCAACTTCAGACAATGGCCCTGTCAAGCCCCCTACACAACAGACCCTCCCTGGTTTGCTCTGCCGATATCACCTGCGCATGTGGGGGCCATTGACACCTCAACCTGATCTATGCACGAAACACAATTAAAGCTTTTGGGACAAAGACAATGTGATAAGTGGCCCCCGCCTTGTCTCAGAGTTTGCATTAAGGCTCATTGTTTGCCAACATTAGAGGCAATTACACTGACAATTCTTAAGCAAACCTCGGCAGTCATTGTGCTAATTACTGTGTAATTGACAGGGAAACGACAAGCGGCTCAGCTGGTCAGGCCCACAATGCACTATTGGGCCGCTGCAAATTTTTCTGAATGGGGACCATGTCCTATTATCCGGTCCACTATGAAGTAAGGAGATTAGTCAGGGAGGAAGTTATTAATTAAAGCTATCTTAAAGGTACAAGAAGAACAAAATAACATACTATAGTGAGAGTGCAACTGGTAGATAAAATCTTTTTCATCCAAATAGCTCTCCTGAAGTTTTGACCCTCACCTTGAAAACCTATAAGACTGATATTTCCTCTTTTTTAGCTCAGCACTTGAATTTCATGTAGAGCCTAGCCTCCTGGTTTACATTATATTAACCCTGAGAAGCCTGTTGGAGATAGCATCCTGCTAATGGCGACCACATTTGAAGTGTCCATTAGCCCATAGAGGAATGAAGTTAAGTGACTATGACAGGGGCACTCCCTCGGTTTGCCGGGCCTCTATTGTGACCTGGTTGGTCGTCCTGAACTCTTATTCACAGGCAGTAAAAAAAAACTGGGTCAAAGGTCAGACATCCAGAGTGCTGTGGTTTCTATGGCAACGTGGCCTATTAAGGCCAGGCTCATTGGCCTCTTAACATGCTCTTATACACAAAAGAACTATTAGTGCAAAGAGGGAGAGAGGAGAATGAAGAGGGGAGGCAGCGTGAGGGAGGTCCTAACAACACAGCGTCAAGGTTTTTCCAAGATTTCCAAGATGGTTACACACTCTGCCCGCAGCTCCGTCCACGGCTATATATACATGGCACACATACTTTCAGCGGCCCCGTAAAGAGTTTAGAAGACACACGGAGGAAACTCATGCATGCGGGTTGATTAGTATTCCAAAATTAAAAATAATAAAATGCTTCGTGTGATAAAAGCATGTGCTGCATATAAAATGTAAAAGTCCAGGATCTCCATGACATTAACTTAAAAAAAAGTAAATGAGTGCCGGTGTCTTATGGCTGCCTCATGCACTTTCTGTACAAGGCCAAGCTGGCCTGCAAACTGGATTTATTTGAAAAGTCCTGGGAGTGAATTTACTGCTGTTTCAGTAATAAAACAGCATTAACAGAATACAAGGCCAAGATAAACCCCCCTAAAAAGCTTCTTTAACATTCTGTCCCAGCGAGTGAGCTGCAACTTCAGCAAGAGTTTGCATTTCTGCAACTCAAGCAATTATTTGTATCAGGGTTGTTGGGCTGTTTTTTTTTTTCTTCCTTTCGCATGATCCTGAGTTATTGCTTCCTGTATCCACAGCTTTAGTGTTACAGTGGAGCTCATGTGAGTCGTCAAACTGAAGCCGCCATTGTTCTTATTCTGTCTCATTGACTTTCAGGTACTTTTAATCAGATGAAGCTAAAGGAAAAGTTCTTCAGTCTCGCTGAGGTTAAGGTTAGGAATAAGTGAGTAATTCTGTTACACAGCGCAACAGCAGGTCGTATAAAACTCACTGTATAATTAGACACACAAGAAAATAATTACGCATCTGGTAAGAGCAAGGCCATCTCATAAAGACAGAGAGGAGGGTGCGAAGCTATTCAAGTCAATTATGTGCAGTCAGTTATGTGGTTTCCCGTACCTGGGAGATCTGCTTTCAATTGTCAAGGACTGCTCGCTCAATGTCAGCGTGATCTGATGTCAAGACAAGCTACACCTCAAATGTCAGAGAAGTCGTCCTTTTCCATGTCCTGTGGCATTGTTTGTCCAGTCGCACAGGAACACAACTTTTTATTGTTTGGGGAGTAGCCTCGTTTCATTGAAATTCACAGCCGTAAACGTCTGTATAATTAACTCCAGAGCACGAGGTGGTTACCAGTGGTTGGCTGGATGTTTACAGTAAAGCTCGACTTAGAAATCAAATGTGTGTGCGTCTGAGCGTAGGTGTGTGTGCGTCCGAGCCTACGCCAATGACACACAAGTGAGACTTGAATTTTTCATTTATGACCAAACACAAATTGACTGGAGACAGCATGGGTTACCAATATAATACAGCGTTTCCTGCCAAGGCATTTAGGAGGCAATAATAAGTCCAGCATGCACCCCTCGCACCGTACAGGGCAAATACCACAGCACGGTAATCACTCCAGACTCTCGCCGAAGACATAAAAATAATCTTTTTTTCTTCTTTTTCCAGAAATTGCAAATAAATATTTACCCCCACCCTCCAAGAGTAAATTTGTGCGCGTCTGCTAAAAGTGTGTCTTTTTTTTCAGACAGGGCACAGTGGGTGATTGTTTCTTTTCTTTCTTTTTTTTTTTCTTGGCTTCTTTTTTAAAACTTCCTAAAAGCAGCTGACAGCGGCAGGAGAGGCAATGAGGCATCTTGAAGGGAAAACGTCAGTTTTGAAAAACTGAGGTGGGCATAAGTGGGTGTAGTTGAGAAGGCAAGAGAGAGAGAGAGAGAAAAAAAAGGGCCTAAATTAAACACATTTGTTTCTGCTCTCACATACCACAAGTCTTATGAAAACAGAGGGCTGATTGTGTTCACTCTGCAAGTCCACCCCCCCCTTCCCCTCCTCTCTCTCTCTTCACCACCACCCAACACCACCACCCTGCTCCACACCCCCACCCCCATGTCCTGAGCGGCAGCCCCTCCCCCCCGCACACACACACACACACACAGCTGCCTGCAGATGCCTCCTGTGTTTGCTCTCCGAGTGCAGGCGCAAATCTCCAGGCCCCGCAGACTTCTGTGCCCTGCCTCATCTCAGATTTTACTACCTGACATCCCTATCACCCGACTGCTAACCCCACTCACTCCACTCTCCGTCTCCGCCCGCCCCTCCAGCTCTGCTCAAACACACAGACACATTCACACGCCACAGGTATGCTTCGACGCTCAGTCCTGTCGCGCAGGGACACAGAGACTGACTGTTTGAAATGAAACCTACATCATTTACGAACGCTTTTAGAAACATTAAATGGCGAGACAACAGATAGAGGTGTTGACGGCGCATCAGAAAAACTGAAAAATGTACATTTTAAATAAGATAGAAGCAAAATTACTGTGAGGTTTTTCCAGTTCTAACTGTATGAATCAGACAAACTGAAGCAAAAAGGAAAAAAAGCAGCTTTGGACTGAGAATAATCTTATTTGACATATAATGCTTGGTATATTTTCACACATAGTTTCAAACTTCCACAGCGTGTGACAAAGCTCACAACCTACTACCATGACATTCCCAGGGATTAGTTATGCGTATTGTCAGCGGACTGCGGGGAGGTCTGGAACGTCGCCAAAGTATTTTTATACCTGAAACATTTGTAAAAGTCATTCCCCTGCAATCTACAGGCTTCATTTTCATCATGCTGCGCGCAGTGATATTGAGCGCTAAATCACAGTCTAGTGATAGGTCTGGCTGTAAATTCAATTCACATTCACATTCAGGGATCCTCTTACATGTCTGAGACTTTGTAAAGAATAAATTTTCCAGTAAGAATGTGTAGGTTTTCAGGGTTTGGAGGAAAAAAAAGCTTTTCGAGGAGTCACAAGGCGGGATGAGGTTGGGTCATGAGGTCCTCTACCTCTTCAAGGTTCATCAGGTCTCTTGAAAGCAAAACAATGGAGGAGAAACACAAGCAAGGGACAGCTTTTCTCCAGAGAATGTCATTTCTTTTGTTCTGTCAATACTAAATAAATTACTTTTTACTTTACAATTTTTTTAAGGAGCTAAGACTGATTTCTATAAGCTGTGACACTTTTTAAAGTTTCTAAAAAATGTCTTCATGACGCTAACCAGACCACTAAGACCTGCAATTTAAAACAATATATACAGCTGTTGCTATCTTTCAGTCTCAATACAACCTAACGAGAAAGGTGATTACGATCAGGGGCTGCTGTAAATATCAAATTCCCAGGGACAGAGTTTAGGAGAGGCCCCCTTACAATTACACAGTATTCAGGAATGCAGAGCATGAGCCACAGTAACATGGAGCTGAAGACAAAATGCTCACATCCCATTTTGGACGTTTGGCTCACACCACGTGACACAAGAGGTTCACGAACAGCATAACAAAAAAGAAAGTAGGAAAGTTTATCTTTCATGAAGAGCTGTTTTTTGCAAGCCCCAAAATCTGCGCCACAATGCAACAAACGTCTACTCAATCCAAACTGCACACTTCTGCAAACAATTAGTGTTAACCCCAGTAACTGTAAGCCGCTCAGAGAGAGGGAAAGGGTGGGGGGGGGTGGGGGGTCTGAGAGAGAAGGAGAAAGAGAGAGAGAACGAAGGGGGAGTGACTGGAGAAAGAGAGGGGTGCTTGTGCACAATTACAGCAGGGATTTATGGCCTGAGAAACAATTTATAAATCACAGCGCCTGAGCTAATGTGCTCCAGATTGTTCTCCATGCAGCTGCAATTTTGGTCTGCGTGAAACGGCATAATAAACCTGGCTGGAGGACATGTTTGGGTGGTGGCGGGGGGAGGCAGGGAGAGAAGTTGAGGTTGTGGGTGGTGGCTGGTGCGGGCGAGAATGTGGGCTCGCAAAGTTTCTGAGGTGTTTTGAACAAAGAAACGGAGGAACTTTTTATTTTTCTTCTCGACAGGCTGCCGCGTGAGATTCTGCTGAAGTGCAACTCCCGATTGGAGAAAAGGGGGGAACGAGAAGGTTCTTTGCAGAAATCTGCTGAAATACAAATCCCCGAATCATGCAAATAATACCAATTAAAGAGCTTTTTCTGCTGTAATGGTGGGCTTTACACAGTGGCTGGACAGCAAAAGCAACAAAACTCCTCCAAAACAGAAACTGCAACTGAATAATAAGTTTCCACTGAGAAAACAATTTTAGTTTAAAGTGGCAAACCTAAGCCAGTCTTTACGACTTCATTGTGAAACCGTGAACTATACCCCTCTGGTTTTTTGACACAAGTGAAAATTAATTTTAGCTTATAATAAGAAAAGACAAATGTTGCAAACTGATCCCCTCATTGTGGCTGCGGGCTGGTGTGGAAGAAGGGATCGGATGTGCTGAGGGGAAGCCTGGGCTTTTGTGGCCACTCAGCCAACTGGCCCTGAACCTTGACCTCTAACCCTTCACCCTGGGGGGCAAACAAAGCTCTGAGTGACATCTGAAACTAGACACTCTGTGGGGAGAGAGTGTCTGGACAGGACTCAAATAACCCCATTAACTCTGCAGAAAAGATTTATGGCTTTTTATTCTGCCCCTGCAAATCTCCGAGCTGAGGAGTCGCACAGATCTGTCAAAAATAATCAAGCAATTAGAGGTGCGCTTCCAAGTTTCGTCTTGTTTACTCGCCAGCATCTCCATCTTGCACAAGGATAAGCAGAAATGCTCCATAATTAACGACTCTGAGCAGCGTTGTGATTAGCAGCGATATACACATACCAGCAGTTAAGCCTGTCTCCAAATAAATTCTGCTTAACACGAACAACATGAAGCTGATCTTCAGGCGGTTTTGAGAGAGTCGCCGATGCATATTCACCGGCACCTCTGACGGATTCTATACAATGGATTACGTGAGCAGCTCTGGCATTAGTGGACTGTAAACAAAAACAGAGAGAGAGAAAAAAAAAAAAGTTGATGGCAAATGTGCGGCGGTGAATGCGAGCCTCCGTCGCCAGAATGCTGAAAGCCACTGTAGTATTTAAATCAGGCAAGGAGGGAGGAAGACTCGGCCAAGCATTCTGTAGCTCAGCTGTGAGGCTCTAAGCCGTTGCCCTAGGGTCTTTGTCCTGCCTTTCAGGGCAAGTCTGAGGTAGTCAAAGACCCTATTCATGACCGGCGCTCCCCCTGCCAACACGCCCATACAGCCCCAGTCAAGTCAGCCGAGAGCTATAGAGCCTTCCCATTTCACACGAGAATCAGACCTGCCCCTAAAGCCTGCTTCAGGGATTTCCAATAGCCAGCCCCTCCAACCCATGTACAAATCAAACAAAAGGACTCCTTGGCCTACTCCATGTCATATAGGGCTGATTAGATTTTTTTTTTCTAATGTAGCTACTCTAAATTTGAAGCAAATAAGTCAGGCACATTTGTAGGGATTTGGTAGCCGTCCATGTAAATGGATGAGGGGATTATGTCAGCAGAGGTGTGGAGCTGCCGTCCGACCCTCCCACGCCTCTCGTCATCACCCAAATACGTGATTCACCTTGTGAGAATACCGATATGTTATAGCGAGGGCGCGACTAAGGGCCGAACCTGAGTGCATCGAATCTGCTCACAACGAAATCGAATGATGCTGATCATCTGAGGCAGGAGCGAGGGGAATCCCACTGTCACTAAAGAGTGTCTTATGTCTGAGGAGCACAAGGCCCTCCACGGCAGCCATTACTCATAACTAATCAAGAACATTACCTCATAATTTTAAATTGAGCAGATAAGGTCAGGAAGGAGTGAGATTCTGTGGCCAGGGCCAACGCGAAACGGGGGGGAGGAAAAAATCCGCCCATCAGACGTTTCTGCTGCCTCTGCTGTTTATTCTAACAGGATCCACAAGTCTGCTTCCAGATAAGGACGCTACACATTTTAGATGACTTTAATCCAATTTGTTGCTCTGCAGAACATTGTGACTTCTTAACAAGTACAATTGGTTTATGAGGGTAACTGAGGGAGGCAAAGGGCACACAGAGGTTACATTATTATCAATATTAGGACGAGCAGTCTGATCTCATGGGGGTAAGAAAAAAAAAATCAGCAATTACAAACTATATGGACTCATCCAGCCTACATTTTAGTAAGTTAATCATTTAGTAAAAACCTCTATATCCTCTCCCTAACCTTTAACAAACTAGAGATTCATGTGTTAACAACAAGTAGTGGCAGTTGCATAGTTCTTAGATAGTTCTGACAAATAGACACACTTATAGCAATGATGCATGAAACAACAACCTTTTGTATGGTGCCATGCAAACCACACAAAGAAAACATCAACACTTACAATAACAGCTCAAATAACTGAGTTGAAACTGCTTGTTATGTTTTGTATAGGCAACATATCAAAATCCTATAAAACCCCTTATTGCGTCTCTTCTCTTCGTATTTAAGACAAACTTTATAAAAGTACCCACTTGGCAACCCGTGTCCTGCTTATGTAAATGTATTAAACATGGGAAATTCCCTGCAGCGCCCCTCTAGATTTATATAGTCAAACATACGATCTATTTCACAAACTACTTGTGTTTTTAGAAGCAGAGCTAAATTCAGATTACAGATGGCATGTCAGCCTCATCAGTTACATCATCAGTTACAGCTCTGAGTTTATAGTGCATGTAAATTTTAATCTTTGTTTTTTCATACATCCAAGCTGCAACATAAAATATGTAAAAGAGGAACAATGTTCTCCTATCAGTTAAGTAATAGTCTGAATTAGTTAAAGCTAACCCAGTCAAGCATGACCTGGTTTTGGTCTGTGTGCAGTAGGCCGCACGTGTACACAGGTGCAATGTGTTGACGTGACATGCGTCCGTCGGGGGACAAGAGCCGCACCAGCAGTCCTAACTCGTTCCACGGTTACAGGACAAACTCGGTGGGAAGCAGCCAAACTGATTTATAACTCCTACAAGACGAACAGCTGCTCCGCTTGCTGTCGACTAACCTCATCCTGGACGGATATCCATCCACTTCTTAATTTAGTATGACCACTACAACCTCACTGATACTACACATGTACCGTATGACACGGCCTCTGACAGGCCCGGCGCTGGGGGAACACATTTCCACGGCCCACGAGTGAACCGAAGCGAAGCCTGACACAAACCTTCGCGGCGCTGAAGCAACATGTGCATGATCTGATAGCCCCCCGCTGTTTGCTGATTGGGCTGTGACTGTAAGGGAATGGCAAAAGCATTGTGGTCTACGGCGGAGAAACTGCGCTCTGTGGGAGACAGAATCCCTCAGATAAGTGAGTGCCTCAAGGTCTGGAAGCCGGCCCACCTCGGGATAACAGGCAAAGGAATAGCAGGACCCGTATCTGCCCCAGTTTATGCTCCCACCGCCACATCTCATCAACAATCTCTCCTCCTGCCTGCTCTCTCTCTCTCTTTCTCTCTCTCTCCCGCTGCCTGCAGTGCTTAAACTGAAAACAGCTGCTTGGAATACCAGACTGATGAAACCCTGTTT
>JAOXYL010000086.1:8510094-8521552 GCA_028564955.1 Terapon puta
TCTCTCTCTCTCCCGCTGCCTGCAGTGCTTAAACTGAAAACAGCTGCTTGGAATACCAGACTGATGAAACCCTGTTTAGAGCTTTTTTCTTTTTCTTCCTGCTGTACAATCACGTTTTATTAGCATGGAGCGAAGCGTTTAAGGTACAATTATAGAGGGAAAACATTTCTTTATGTGAGCTAAACAGTAGTGGTTATGGCTATGTCAGTCCCACATACACTTATACGGGACGGTCCGCGAGCGCAGTTTACTGTCACCCACCCCCCATACACCCTCGCCCCTCCCCCGCTTCTCAGTTAGACACAACTATGGCAGCAAGTAAAGACTATTTTCAGTCATCAGATCGTCTGAAGGGTTGACTGAAATCATTCACTTGAGAGCTGAAACAACTAGTTGGTCAGTGAGTTGGTTTTTTTTTTTATACAAGAAAAACTTTACGAACTTCTTCCATCATCCCAGCGGTGACAATTTTTCACTATTTCATAAAATTATGCAGCCCCAACAATTAAACCAAAAATCAAATCAACAAAACATTCATTCGTTGGCCTCTCAATGTCTTCTTATCGCTAATGTAGTCTGACTGTGACATGTTGATAGGACAAAAAGAGGAGAAAAGAAGCTGCAAGTTTGTATTTATTTGGGATATTCACTGGAGAAAATGATTAAGATAAATTATCCACGATCAGATACCCCTTCCCTCCCCCGGCACCAGGACTCAGATTAATACCACAAAACAGACATGACTAAGCTGGTATTCACATGACACATGATACGTGTCTCCAGCTCCCACATCTCCATCTCCAAAAACTTTTCCTTTAACTTTAGCAGCTGTGGAGGACCGCACAGAGCAAGCTTCGGACGTCCATTGTTTCAGCCTCCACTCGTCTTTCTTTCAGTTTCGTAACAGCTCAGGCCCGCAGTGACCATCCACTAACCACACAAGCAGTGCAATTGTTCGAAAGTAGAGACAGAACATGTGTTAACATGACCAGCAGTTTCCACTATAAATAGCTACAGATTGTGTGTTTATTGAAGCGCTTCTAACTCTACAGGAGTTTTTTTTGGATTTTTTTTTCGGTGAGGATGTCGAACAGACACGGTCAACAACACATGTTTAGCTTGCTTCAGAGCTGTAAGGAAAAGCAGAGATTTTGGCGAGCACACAGGTGCATTAGACATGTCCACCTCTGGTTAAATGTCTCCCAACTCAAACACAAAGTTCTCCCAAAATTTTCACAGGGGAAAGCAATGTACCAAACTGCGCAGTAGATCTGGCCAAACATAGCAAATGAGAAAAACACATTAATTGATAAAAACACATTTGCACACATATTCATCTTGGCACATCAAAGGGATTCATTGATGTCACGGAACATGGGGAGTCTGCGGCTGGAGAGGGGAGATGTTGGTTATCCTTTCCTCAAAGGGTGCTGAGATGCTCCTGATGGGCCCCGCGCTCGAGAAGCCAGAGAGCGCTATAAACAGAATTTCTAATGTCAGGCGGGCGAGTGGGTGGGTTAGGTACTGAACTAGCAGGCTACGGGGTAGCGGGAGGAACTGACGCCAGCTCAGGCTTTCCACCGAGACCAAAGAGGGAAGGATACAGACCAGGACTGACACAATTTCACACAGCTCTTTACAAGAGATGTTAGGAGGCGAGCATGAGCGAACGAAGCTGCGCCTTCCTGCAACACTCCATAAGCTCCATCATATGTGAAGGAACTGAAGCTAAAGATTATAAAATGTGTGCTGTCTCTGCTGATTTAAATGTCTGTTACACAGTGAGTGATTTCGACATGTAAAGGCATATAAAGTGGAACATTTCCATAACATTAAGGCAATAAAATCACCACTATAAACTGCTTTGGTTTGTGTCGCTCTAATTACAGCTGACCTCAATTACTTCAGTGCGATACAAAACTAACTGCGGAGATGTGCAATTGTTGAAATACGTAACAATCCATACAGCGATCAAGTGCAAACATCAGTCCAAAAAACCCCACTTCTGATGATGGATTTAATATTTCAAAACACTTTCTTTTGTAAGATTTAATTGGATTTCCTCAAATTGATTATCAAAATGAATCACCCCAGGCAAGAGCTCGCAGCCAGCTATGGCATTTCTGCGGTTGCTGGCGATCTGTTTTTAATTGAACAGAGCCACTAAAGTGGTGTAGATGTGTTTGCCTTTGAAGGAAAAATCTTTTAAAAACTATCTACCTAGTCAGAAATGTTAGCTCTGTTGACACAGCGCTTGGTTGAAAAAATATTTGCACGCCAGCATTCAGGAATACAACACTGAGGGCTGTCAGAATGTGCACCTCGTACACTGTTCCCTCTGTTGCAAACTATCCACAGAGCCTCACCTGAACGCCCCTCCTCCCCTACCAACCCCACCCAAACACTCGCAGACTTTACACACAAACGTGCAGCACGCATGGATGCATGTGTGCACATCCACACACACACACACACACACACACACACACACACACTTATGCACAAGGTGAGTGAAATGCCAAGTGAGCCACCTGATGAAAAGACACCTCCACGCAAACAGCGTCTGCTTATGTAGGGAGAGGCCCTTTTATTCAGCAGGACAATGTCTGTGTTGACTTTTCTTTGTCTGCACATTTTTAAGCACCAAAAGCAGCAGAAAGAATGGAGGTGGGGAGGGGGGGGTAAGTCAGAGAAGCATGCAATCGCAGCCACTGACATGTTCAGACTTATACAAGCTCCCCATTCATATCTCAATCTCAAACAGTTTTCTATTCAACAATCATGCTCGAGAGTGCGAGTGTCCCACTGCGTATTTGATGAAGATATATCCGTGCGGCTAACCCCGCTCCCGCTTACTCGCCACCTCTCACACACAAGAGGCATTTCACTCTTCAGTGATGATGATGATGTGCTCACAGCTCTATCTAAAAGTGCTGATGAAGCTGACAAGAGGTGGCGTCAAGCAGAGTGTGTGTTCACCAATTAAATCTGGCACTAGTCTGTCACTACGGGAACAATGCTGCAATGATCAACATCAATGAATCGACAAGCAATAAGCAGGATTTGTCGGGCTGATTTCGTACTGAGGGGGAGGAGGAAAAAAAAAAGACACTCTCTCGGGCCCTGCACCCCACAGCAGGCAGAAGTCTGGTGGAACATCTCTGCAAACATAAAACCTCCTCCTCAGCTCTCAGTGGATTACAGCAGAATGTCAGCTCTGAGCAGGCTTTAAATCAGTTATGCTTGGCCCTCAGGGGAACTCTGTGCTGATCCCATGTAGGCCTGTCTCTCATTGCTCATGATAGGGTTGCCACATCCAAATTTAAAAGTTCAGGCCCCGTGTAGCACATAACGAAGTGAAGCTCTTGCACGATGACTCTTGAGCAACATCTTGTATCTACTATTATTCAGCAGTGTCAAATGCCAATGTATATATGTATGTGTAAATATATCTAAATATATAAACATATATGGTGAATATGCATTTTGTTGCTTTATTATTACAGAAAAATACGACAATGTCAGAGCAGAAAAAAGGGGGACGTTGCGAATAGATATATGCACATACAGGAAATGTAAAAATAAAGGCGCACACGCTGTTCAATATATAATTACAAATCCGCCCTCCACTCAGGGCTACGAAACTGCAGCTCTCCACCTGGAAATGAAATGATCTGTTTGAGAGGCATAACTTTAATGCGTCTCATGCAGCACAACCGCATACCACAGCGCACTTATAAAACAAATCTGTCAGTCCCAGCAGGGCTTTCCAAGACACACAACATAATAAACTGTTTGCAGGCTCCGGGACTGTTTGTATCTCAAGACCGGAGAGGTGACAACGCAAACTGGGTTACCCCGCGGGCAGATATTCAGCCTCACGAGCCAATCAGTGAGTTGTTATGCATGATACGTCTAACCCCGGAGCTCATCCGCTGGACCGAGTTGCTGGCCAGACGAGGTTGCGGGCCACTGGTGAATGTCATCCAGGGAATCTGACTGTATTGAACTTCATCCACAGGTGTAAACAAACCAAACCCTCCAGAATGCGAGCCTAAAAAGGTACTGATTCGAACCTCTCATCGATCAGGTTCGCTGCATTCAAACCGAGGCGTGTGCAATGCGGAGACCTTAAGACGTCTGCTAAGTATGCCAGCCATTGTCTGCCTGCATGTTTTCTGCCACGCTGATGATTGACAGTGTCAGCTCACTCTGTCCCATTGACCTCATTCTTTTCTCCCTTTTTTTTTCCACCAACCCCCCCCTCCCCAATATGGAGGATTATACCTCTGAATTTTAAATCCTCCCCAATTATTTGTTACTTTGCCTCAAGCAACAGGAACAGACGATTTAATTTTCAACTTTGTTTAGCCCGGAAAAAAACACACAAGGAAGCGAAAGCTATTCATATCAGAAACACGAGACAAAACACAGACTGGATAGTAGACCACAAAAATTAATTACTCTGGATATCATGTTTGTCCCTTGATTATTTAAAAAAAACATCTATTAAAGTTTCCTGCAAACATCCCTCAGAAAAAAACAACACAAAACACAGTGTTGCATTTACACTCCTACAAAAGTCTGGTGGCCAAAAGCAGCAAGATAGACCATCTACATACCAGTATCAGCTAGTGTGAGCAGAGTAGCCATTTAGTTAATGAGCCCCAATGGAGACCTCCAATGAAGCCATCAAGGCTGCTCAGAATAACAATGGTCAACTAACGCCTTTCTAATTGAATGGAAGGTAGAGGGAGGCGAGGGGAGTGGGCCTGGAACAGTGAAAAGGAGACAGAAAAAAGGGGAAGGGGAAGGAGGGGGGCCTTTCAGTCAGATGCCTGCCAGGCCTTAACGAAAGTACTTGTTTTTTTTTTAAGGAGGGGGGGCGGGGGTTGTGACATGGATTGGGGGATGGACGAGCACGGAGGAACACAGCTCTCCAGCAGGGATTATTTCAAGGAAGTTAGCATAGTCGCATTTAGATGGTATTTAGTGGGCTAGAAGTCCAGTTACTTACAAACACAGTTGGCCTTCAAATTAAAAGCTTCACATGTTTGCCTGAAGTCGGCCCTCACTGTTAACATGCATCTTCTTTTGTGACTTCACTGCTACCAAACGGCCATCACAACACAGTTTCAACTCCCCCGGACGACAGAGGTGATGCAACAAGCAAGTGAATCATGGCAAACTGTGCATCAGCGACACTTACTTAAGACCGCCATCCTTATCTGCACTTTAAAAGTCTCTGGACAACAGCTGTCGTTGACACAGGAGCGAAATGCCTCCCGTCTATGCCGAAGCGAGGTAGTACATTGTTGGCTATGACTTCAGGAGAGCATGTTTTTTTTGTCTCTGGAATAGATGAGCAGTACGCCCGTAGGGTTTAAGATGCACCGGGCTGATAGTTACAAGCCTGCACAGTCAAACAATGTCTGCCTTTAAACAGCCAAAAAAGAAGGAGAGCAACCCAGCAACTTCAAAATTAACCTGCAAATGTAAAACATATTTTCAGAGGAACACCAGCCTCTGTGTGTTGCAACATATGGGAAGCTAAGAGTGAAAGCACACTTGATAAAAGTCTACCTATAGGAGGGAAAGCTATAAAATCAAGAAGCAGTGTGAGTGTTTCGGGCTATTTTTCGACAGGGGAGCCGCCATAAATCATTCAAAACAAAATAGAATGACTAATGTGTCTGAACTTTGAGCCGAAAGAGAAGTTGTCAAACGCGAGTCCTGCCGAGGGTGGGTGGCAGGGAGAAATTTATACACCACCCACCCACCCACCCTCCAATCCAACCCCCCCAAAAAAAGAGAAAAGAACAAAGAAGTAGTTAGTGCTCCTTGAGAGGCCACTCGGAGGGAATATGGCGGTCTGGCAGCGCGCAGGGAACTTTTACGCACAGTTACCCAAAGTTTTCAAAACGAGGGAAGTTGTGAAAATAAATAAATAAATAAAATAACACCGCAAAGAGCGACACAAGCAACAGGGTGGGGGGGGGGCGAGGTGGTTGCGGGAGCAGGGTGAGGTGTGGGGGGGGACTTACTGTTCTGGCGCTCGGAGACAGTGATCCATTGGACAGGTACGGGTTGGTGAGGTCCGGGATCATGAGAAACGGGTAGCCGGGGTAGTGAGGACTCTTAAAAAAGCCACCATCTTGCTGCCTCCTCAGGGCTGCATGGAGAGAAAGAGAAAGAGAGAGGGGGGGGGGAAGGAAAGGAGTCCGGGCTGAGGAATTAAAAGGCGCACAGGAGACACGAGCGGAGGATGCGTTTTTATTTCTCTTTTTCTTTTCTTTACCTTCACTGAAGTAGTCTCTCGCTTTCTCATAACTTTCAGAGTCGGGTCTGGTTTGGGGGCGCCTCTCTGCTTGCTGACAAGGAGAAGAGACACACACACACACACACACACGAGGAGGAGGAAGAGAGAGAGAGGGGGGGGGAGAAGAAAACTATTGAAACTTTCAACACCATTAAATCTTATTTCTCTTTCGTGCCCAGCAGTGCGGGGAGCCTTTCACACACACACACACACACACACATGCGCCCCTTACCTCCGAGTCCGACGAGCTCTCCGACTCGTTCACCAAGGAGGACTTCACATCATCCAGGTCCCTCTCCGCCGACACGTTCTCGGAGATCTTCTCCTCCTGCTCCCCTTCGTCTTTGAACGATATCATCTCATCGTTGGCCCCCAGGTCGTCCCCGCCGCCTCCGTTCAGCTGCGGCATTTTTTCTATCTCTCTCTCCCTCTTTTTGTACTTATGTTATGTCCAGGAAAAATGTGGGGTAAGGGGGGGGAGAGAAATACGCACAAAAAAAACAAGCAGCGCAAGGAAACAATTCTTCCTTTTCCCCCTCCTGGTTGTTCGTTTTCTGCGGCAAACTAACTGTGCGGGGAAGCGTTCATGTTTCAAAACTCCCTTCCCGTCCTCTGATCGCGGTCCATGGCCGGAGTAAATCCACGGGCAGAGAGAAAAAGAACAATAATAATAATAATAATGGTGATGAGATGTGAGTTGGGGATCGGCGAGGCTTTCGGCGGCCGGATGCGCAGCAAACTTGGCAAAGTTTCGCCTCCCTCGCAGCCTGCGGACAACTTGTGGCCCCTGCGCGTCTCTCCGTGCTCTGCTGCCGAGGAACGGGACTCCCTCTTTCTCTCTCGCTCTCCTTCTTCTTCTTCTCCTCCTCCCACAGAGCCCGGGGTCCACATAAACTACCAGTCCGAGAGTTTTTTTGGCGTTTTTTTTTTCTTTACGCAAGCCCGAGAAACGCGTCCGATCTCATCCCCTAATATCCATGTGTGAGAAAACAATGGCTCGGGTTAGAGAGAGAGAGGAGAGGAGAAGAAAAAAAAAGACGGCTGCAGTTTTGTTCACTTCTGCCTCGCTTTGCTTTTCCACCAAACAGGACCGACGACGATGTTTTTTCCCTCCTCCTCCTCCTGCTGCTTTAAAAACAAAGTTCCTAAACTGCAAAACGGAGATTTTAGAGAAAAAAAAACACCCGATGCACACAAAAAAAAGTGAGTTAAAAAAAAAAGAAAAGACGGAAGAGTGTTCAGCTGGACGTGGTCGCCCTTTCCCTCCACATTGCTGCCGGGGAATGCGCCCTGAAAAACTACTTGGTTGTTCAAGTGGAAGAAAAGCGCAGCCCGTCCGTAGGGGAGGAGTTTGCGCTGAAAACCGACACTTCATTCAGCTCCGCGCTGATCAGCTATTCTCCAGCCACCGCGGCGCGCAACCGGGGAGAGGACAGGCTGTATTAATAACGCCATTAACAGTCATAATAATTATCACTATAGATGACCAGAAATCACAAGTCCCCCCCATCCACCCCCACCGAGCCACCCATGCCTCTGTGGGCCTTCTATAAACGAGGATAAGCGCAAATTACGCGTCTCCCTGCTTGTGTGTGTGTGTGTGTGTTTATGTGTGTGTGTGTTTATCGCGCATTAAGTCATGCGCTATCTGCGCCGTCTCCCGCATTGTCGGTGGAGACCACACTGCCTCCATGTGTGTGAAAATGACAGGCCGGGCTTTGGTGAGAAAGTCATAATTACACGCTGCCGTGTAAATTGCATGTCTGCGCGTCCTGAAACAATACTGCCGGGGGAAGACAATAACACCTGGGATAAGCATGGCCCATTATGGCACAAGGACGCAGCAAGAGTGGGGCAGGGAGACTCCGAGTGTGTAGGCCTCTCCGGAGCCTGCCTCACCTCTCTCTCTCTCTCTCTCTCTCCCTTCAGACTGAGTGCATGGCCCCATTGTTGATTTGAGGAACAGGATTGGAGGCCTGGTTTTGCAAGCAGTCTTGGAAGAACAAGGGAAGTGGTTTCTTTTTCTTTTTTTTTTCTTTGTTCCTGTGGAGTAACCTGCATATAAATCTTAATCATGACTGGGAGATGCGTTTTAAATGCACAGTGAGGAAGTGTAGCGTTTGCTCACCAGTTTTTCTTACTGAAAGTTGTTTTCCAAGGTGTCACATGCGCCACACACACCATAGCTATTGCTCCCCCGTTCCTTAAGTTCTTTAAAACACTTCCTGGCCCATCCTATCTCCACCTCTCTCTCTCTCAGTCCGAGTCTGGTGGATCTCACACTTCTCTTTACTTCTGATGCAATTCGACAGGCTTCCCCTGTTTGAGAGAAGAAGTCATTGATGTTGTGGACTGCGTGTCAGCAAGCTGAGGGTTGACTGACAATTCAGCAGTGTCTCCACGGGCCTCATTAGATCCCCACTCCTCCTGGGTGTCTGTGTGTGTGTGTGCGTGTGTGTGTGTGTGTGTGCACGTCAGAGTGTGTATTTGTATTCAGTTAAAAGCAACATATACGGTAGTTGCATACCACATCTTCTATGAATTGCATGCAGGGTAGTTATGCGCAGTGGGTTTCTTGTACACAGAAATACACATGTTTGCACTTGCAGGCGTGCACACAGGTGGATATTTGCCCTCAGGGTACACATCATTGTTTTTCTGGGCTAC
Source organism: Terapon puta (assembly GCA_028564955.1). Lineage (NCBI taxonomy): Eukaryota > Metazoa > Chordata > Actinopteri > Centrarchiformes > Terapontidae > Terapon > Terapon puta. Next base: position 8,519,081 of record JAOXYL010000086.1, read on the forward strand.
AGTATGCAGAGAATGTGAGAGAATTCATTTTTCAAATGATGCTCAGACAAGATGTGCAGATTTGTTCTCGCCGATTTATGATGCAACCCTTAAGTTTGACACTGATGCTACTATATTGTTTCCTACAGACACACAAAACCAGCACGAAACAAAGAAAATACCAATTTTTATTTTTTGTAAATGCACCACATGTCAGAGATGTAATGGACTGTGCATGTCCCAGCAGGTGTAATTACAATTATTCAGTGCTCATGCACCATGGCCTCATGAATGATTAATAAAGAAATCAAATATTAAAACAAGTCAACATAGGAAAATAATAATGACATGCATACACAGTAGCCGAACAGGAATATCTCTTAAACACTGACACTTCTCACACACGCATAAGTTTCAGCAGTGTGCTATTAAGCACCACTGGCATGCGGTAAGTAGACTTGTTGTTCACAGTAAGCTGTAACAGCACAGTGAGATATAACACTTCTGTGATGAATTAAGAAAAAAATCTAGTGGTGTCTCAAATGTTTTATCCTGACGTGAGAAAGCCACCATTTCCAAAATAAAATGATGCCTATTGTTGCGAAATGGTCGCTGGCGTGAAAAAAAAACCCAACACATTAATTGATTGCTTTTATCCCCGCTTGAAAAGCAGATTTATTGTGTGGACAGAATCACACACAATTTATTTACTGATTGATGCATTTCAGTTGCCTTTTGTGTGTTGTGTTTCTGTATGAAGCCCACCTCATGCTGATTAATTCAACAAAGCAGCTGTACTCTTGCTTTTTTTAGGAGATCTGGCAACAGGGCATTTGATGAAAATTAATTTCTTTATACCTGCAAGACGTGTAAGGGGGTTTTTTATCTCCTTTATATTTACCTACGTCTTCCTCCCTCCTCTCTGCGACTGCCTTGTTAGAGTAGGATTGGTTTTAACTGGGAGTTGATGAGGGGTCAGGAGAGATGCGAACAGCCACAATCTTAGCCTGGGGGCAGATCGACTGGTGGCCAGAAAATTTATTCAGAGGGTGCTGTCCCTGCATCTGCCTTACTTTGAAGTTGCTCTCTCAACTCTGGCTTGTCGTACGTGACTGTGTGTTCTCTCCCCCCCCCAATCTCACTAAAGAGAGTGCGAAAATGCAGCAATGGAGCACTCATGTGTGTCGATACCCATGTATGCGTTTCTCCACGTGATGTGTGTTGCTGTCGGGGTGTGCTCGAGCGCCTGTGTGTCTGTGTGCCGCGCGCGTGCATTTGAGAGACAGCGAGAGTGGAAGAGAGAGAGCGGCGGAGGGAGACGAGAGAGCGAGAGAGAAGGGGAGAGATGCCGGGTGCCAATCCATACTCGCTTTGGAGGATTCAAGGTCATCCTTTCATGTTTTGCCAACCATCGGTCAATCAGTTTCCAATCAAAGTGGTGCTTAATTCAGCAGTAATTCCCATCTCCTCATCACGTTTTCGCCTCACCGTTTCAGAGCATTTCCCTTGTCTTCCCTCTGATCTGCTGCAGTGTGTCCGACACGTCTTGCTAGGCCAAACCCGCTCTGTCAAGCTCTCTAATAATACAAGTTAAAGTGAGCGGAGGACATGTCAGATCACACAATATGCTGCCGCTGCCTCCATCTATCTTACTTCAGGAGATGTAGGTCTCACTCGATTGCCTCTGAAGCGTGCCCAAGTCGTGTTCTTTTATTAATCCAAAAGAGCCCTACAGAAATGTCTCCATTCGGCTTCGCGTGGCTCGGATCTCTTGAATTGGCCCAAACACGTGTGAGACAGTCATAACAGATGCGGCCTCATATTGTTATATTTATAATCCTGCTATTCACACGAGACACTTTATTCACAGTATGTAAAACACACTGTTGTCTACCTTTTTTTTCCCCCCGAGTGTTTAATTTAAGGGTTTCAAATCATTCAGTATCAGCCACCGGTGATGATTAATCCGTAATATCCACTTGTGACTTTTCTCTCTTGCACGACCCCATAAACGTTCAAACGTGCTCCAGCTTCCTTTCAGATGCAACAGAAGGGCCAACACGTTTACGAGACTGAAAACAAAACATTTGTCTTTCGAACCAAAGGGAAGGATCCCTCGCAGATGAACTTACGCAACTTGTTTGCATCACCGCTGTGCCATATTAGCTCACCTCCTCAGTCATCACAACTAAGTCTGGATGGGAGTGCCTCATGCAATCATGGATCTCACAAAAATAACCTCATATCCGTTTTAATCCACAGAAAGGTCCCCTTTCCAGGCTGGTATGGGCGTATATGGCATTTAAGACTGTGTGAGGATATGATTAGATGACAGTTTTTACTGCCTAAAGGGTGTAACTGAAACACTAAACTGTGCAGAGAGAGGGAAAATAAAAGGAGGGGGGAAAAAGAAAGTTTAATTCCTGCCTTTCTCCTTCTCTCTGGTGTTTTGTTGCAGTAGTAGTATCCTTTTCCAGAAGGGTCCTGTTGTCA
>JAOXYL010000086.1:8544896-8559087 GCA_028564955.1 Terapon puta
AGGCTCCGCCTCTCCTGTCCGTGCCACAGGTGTGAGCTTGCAGACACACACACACACACACACACACACACACACACCGGTACATGCACACATAACAGATTGGGTGACAGTCTCGCACTGAACTAAAAGCTGCATGCTTCATTTCTCATTGTTGTTTCTGAGTGTTATCATCTTCATTTTCCTGACAAATCAGAACCATCCCCACAAATCACGCTTTCATTCAGTGTACTTTCTGTTTCCTTCGAAACTTCCAGATTATTGTTTTGTTACTGCGTAAGTGAAACATACCCAGAATGCCTTTCTGTCTGGTGGAGGTGGTTTCCAGCCTGTGTGGACTTGTGAACGTGTTCCTCTGTGTACATGCATGTCTGTGCTTGTGTTTTGGGTGATAAGAACCTGATGTGGATGATGGACAGTCCAGGTGTGAGTATGATGAGCAGGAGGAGACCCCCCAGGAGCAGTTGAGAGGTGGGGGCTCATTTCACACAACACCTTCAGTGGTTAACCCTTTCTACACCAGCTTTTCAACCCCTCCATCTGCTTCTTTATAGATATTCGGTTGTGATGCATTACGAGCACATATTATAATTCCCTCCAGCAGAACCGTGGATCAGCTGCTTCTGCTGCCACCTGCTGGTAGATAAACGGCACCGATCAGACACAGTCATACTGATACAAATATCTCTTTTCAGAGGAGGCCCCAGCTGCCAACTCCTACGTCCAAGAGCCAGCTTACGAAGAACCCGCCCAGGAGGTTGTTTACTCACCTTCAGCAGAAAATGCTATGACTGTTTTCTTCCATCATATCAACATTCCTATAACGTAACTCAACGTCAATCCTCTCCCAGGTGGAGGAGAATAACTATGAGGTGACTGCTGAGGAGACTCCAGACAGAGGCATCTGTGCCAGAGCCTTATATGACTACCAGGCTGGTCAGTATTTTTATTATTTTTTTTTTATCATTACACCACAACAACAGATGCAAACAGAAAAATGCATTCAGACCCAGACTCAAAAGAATAATAGTAAGTGGTATAAATGCCTACAATACATCTGCCCCTTGTTCTTGTAACTTGGCTGGTGACAGTGTTTTTATTTACTGAGCAACAGGGAAGTCGTGAGAGTGAAGTGAGCTTTCAGCAGATGCAGCAGAGGCAATGGAGAGTGACAGAAAAGGGGATGTGAATATGTGGTAGAGAGAAAATTTGCCCCCACACTGTGACGCTAATCAACACTGTAGTAGGAGTAGGAGTGGCAGTAGAAGTATTTACCGCCGGAGTATTTTTCACAAATGCTTTGGAGGTCAGTAGGAGAGAATAGCTTCATTTTAAAAGGGGGGAAAAGAAAATAACTCGTTACAATAAACATCACGGGTAAATAGTGTAATCAGGTGACTTTACATATGTTTAGTTACAAAGTGTATTTAGTATTGTCATTCTTTAAGTAGTTTCTTGTTTGTTATGTCGAATTATGGTTGAATGAACTTTTTAAGTAGAAACATCTGAAAAGATCAGCTTTGTTAAACGTATATCGAGCAGTAACTTGGCTGATGAGACACCGCTCTGCTCCCCTCAGCCGACGACACGGAGATCTCGTTCGATCCAGACGATATCATCACCGGGATCGAGATGATAGACGAGGGCTGGTGGCGAGGCTTCGGCCCGGACGGCCATTTTGGAATGTTCCCAGCCAATTACGTGGAGCTCGTCTAACCCGGCACGCCCGCACCGCCCCACCGCCACCTCACCCCCGCCCCCTCCCTTAAGATTATAACGCTGGCAGCCTCAGAGGACCTCTGCCATAAAAACAACACACAGCAACGTCAGTCCTCGCGCACAAGTGTGTGATCAGGCTGAAGCGGAGCAAATGATCCTCAACGTCACGGACCAATGAACAGATGGTCATCGCGGGCCAGAAGCCTCTGAAATCTCTCCTCATTTCAAGAAAGCAATTCCATTAATTTGTTGATGTTGTGAGCAACTGATGGCATAGTTTAGGGATTTGTGAAGACCCATAGGCCGACCAAAAGTCCTCCCTCCCCCAAACTAATACATCTCTTTTCCTATAAATGTGATGCAGTACAGTATCAGCCTTTTGTTCAGTCTTCAATTCAATTGTGAGCATTAATGGCACTTCTAGTTAGCATTCCTTACAAAGTGACTTCAGTTCGATTTCAGGTATAATTATTTTGTTACTTGTAGCAAATGCTCCTGTACATTTCAGGAAGAAAAAAAAAAATCAAAGATGGCGGTACCAGCTACAGTGTAATCTTTTGCCTTGTTTTTGCCTTTCTTTACCGGCAGACTGAACTTTCCTTTTTTTTATGTGATTGAATTTAAATCCTGTGTGAATTTCAAACCATGTTTTAGTACTGATCTGACTGTGGTTGAAGTGAATATTTAAAAAAAAAACAAAAAACAGAAACAGATGATGTTTGCTGTGCTCTGGGTGGTCAATATAAGTAGGGAACGCATAAAACGGTTCCCTTTGACTGTGAGTATATAAAGGTCGTCATCATTTCATCACCTGAAACGGATTATTTCAACATATTTAACATTTCAGGGAAAAGCCGAAGAGAAGAAATCGTACGCATTCACTTTTTTTTATTTTTGTCTTTTTGGGATCTCGCTGGTCTGAGGTTGATTTCGAGTGCACACCAGATCTCTGATATGTGGTATTATGGTGCCATAGTGAGGGGCAGTGAATGCAGTGAGTGATGACGTTTTAATCGAGCATTTAGACATCAGAATTTATGCAAGTTCACTATTTTTATCACCGAACAAAATTCCTGCTCTTTTTAAGCTTTTAGGGTCGGTTGACAAAAGGAAAAATGAATTGATCATGAGTAGAAAAGGGCATCATGTATCCGTTGCATTATTCATGTTTGTTTTCCAGAGTCTATTGTAATGCACAGACATTCTTCATAATAAAACAAATAAACAAGAGGCGTTGTCATGTCTCCTTTGTTGGACGAGCACAAGATAGGTGCATAACGTTTAGAAATGCTTGAAATAACATAGAAAATCTTGTAGGGATTTTTACCGGTCTAACAGGAACTCCGAGGTATACACAGACTCAGTATGTGCTCTACAATCAGTTTCCTGGAATGAGGCAACAGCTGGGGAATTCACCTCTAATGCATAGGTTTCATTTTCACACGAAAAATCTGATTTTACTGCTCCCACATCCTTCAGTTAACACTTGTGTTCGGGTGAATGACAAGTGACATTTCGCAAATTTAAAATTTGTGAAATTATAAAAATCTTTTATTGGAAAACCATCTGCCTCCAGCATCACACACTCTGGCATGTATTGTACATTTTATGAGTTAACCTCTAAAATAGTATTAATGCAGTTTATATTCTTGTACTCACGTCAGGCAGCTCAGCAGAGATGTTGCATTTAGTTTTCGAATGTGAACACTTAATCATGCAAATTAAACTTTTATGCAAAGTATTTCTCAAAAAAAAAAAACTTTAGATGTACAGGCCTTCACTAGTGATTCTTCGAAACCCTGCAGTGAAATGTCATTTTAATAATAAAGGAGGTGTATTTGAATGCTGGAGTTCCACTAAGCACGTCCCAAACATCCAGTTTCAGCCTCTTTCTAATTTGAATGCATTTGTTCTCAAATGCAATTTAATATTTAGCTTGTTGTTGAATGAATCACCTGTTATCTGGAGTTTTCATAACCATAATCCACTTTCGGGATAATTTCCTCTCACGCCTACGCCATGTAGAAACTGTAAGATATTAACTCCCACTGTTGAAGTTTTACATCTCAGTTTTTTCATGACTGCAGATGTACCTCGGTACCTCTTTGAATGGTCTGAACAAACAGGGTGCATCTTTACACCTCATTCTCTAACTAATGACAGTTTCTCACCATGACTGGAATCTTTATGTGCCAGTTACATCTCTGCAGATTGTTCCCAGGATAGTGAGTCACCTCTTCTTCTGTGCTGGATTCACAATATTTTCTCCACACGCTCTCATTTACATTGTGCTGCCCTCACCTCAACCTCAAGTGTTTATGTCAGTGAAAGTCTGAAATGAATAGTTGGGGATTTTCTCAATCTGACGAACCCTGTTTTTGCTCATCGTCTTCACATTTGTTGTCAGCTGCAGGAGACAGAATAGCCGTCTGCAAAAACATATTGTCACAATGCTATGGAATTTAAAATTGGTTTCCTCTAAAACCCTCATGTGTGACATAAACAGTATGTTATCGCAGAAGTTCAGATCTCACCAAACACCTGACTGCTGCCTGGTATTTTCTGCATTTCTCAGTAGTGCCTCATTACGTTTTAATTGTGTTTACACTTAAGCAGTGGAAAACATCTTATCTAATGTTTTATTTCTTTATTAATGATCACAGGCAACCAAGAAGCTCCATTTACATATGTGTTTGTGAAGACCTTATTTAAGGTAAGCTTAAATAATATAACATTTTAGATCACATTGACAATCACAGTTTCTCAAAAAGCAAAACAAAAACTTGTTTTGTATCAATCAAAGGCAAAAAAAAAAAAAAAAAATCCCTCTGAGATTTGGACAGTTTGTAGATATTTGGTTATTTTGACATTTAAATGTTAATCATTTTGAAATGTCACAGTCTATCCGCAACAGATGGGGGAATAGGGCATCCCCTTTTCAAACAGATCAAAAACATGCGGAGGAGACGTGGATAGTGTCGAGTGCAGCTTCATCACTCGACAGTGTTTTTTTTATCACGAGAGCTGCGTGACTGCGTGTGAGTGTGGGACAGCCAAAGGAAAATGGAGGGAAAATACAGTAAGTTTTGAATGTGGCCTCATGAGAAAATATCAGAGAATAGTTTTTAAAAAATCAACTCTTCTTAAATCAAATATGAAATCCGGTTAAAAGCAACTTTAACCTGATGTTTTCCAGAGACTCCAGTTTTGGCCATAAGGGACATAAAATCTGAAGGCAACTCCCTCTGAGTCATAACTGACAGTCGAGAAACAGATGACCGCCTCTTTTTTTTATATACATATATATATATATATATATATACACTCATTTCTAGTGGAAAAAAAAACTGCTTCTGCATTGTCCTGGCATTTTATTTTAAACCAATATCTTTCAGGCAACGGTCAGTAGGAACTATTTTAAAGAAGTAGTGCTTCACCTCTTCTCCAAAATGTAAAGTCTTCAGCCTCCGCAGCTACCAGGCTGCCTCGAAACTTTCATTTACCAACGTGAGCTTTTAGAGAATAAAGTAAAAAAGTAAGGTTCATTTTTACATAAAGCGATGCTATTTCAGCAGCAAAACTCTTCTGTCTTTTCTCCTTTTAGGTTAGCATACTGGCAGTTAAGTTTACTACCTCTCATTACTGTTAAGGTTTAAAGTTGACATGGTGGACATTATGTATGTGCAGGAATGATGTAGGTAAAGACTCTCAAAGATTTGCATTTTATTGTTTTTTTGTGGCAATAACTGGAAATTACAATTGTCTTTTCTTTGTTGTGCCATTGTAATTTTATTTACATGAGCAGTGTTAGGCATGGTTCGAGGTGCAACAGGGACGGCAGCAAAACCCTGCTTTTCTGTAAAGTTGGTGAAAATGAACTGTTTAAACCTTAATAGTTAATTTATTGTGAAGTAAAACTGCAGCCACAACCAATGCTGTAATAATACTTACAACAAACCCTCTTTTTGTCGTTTTATTTCAACATCCTACAGACTCTCAAAATAAATAAAGGAAGCGGCTTGTGTTCAAAATGCTAATTCATTGTGGTATTTAATACTTCATGTTCTCCATACAAAATTAATTTCCGTGCTGCACCAGCAGCACACATTTTTACATGAAAATATAAATCCATCAGATGACAGACAGTATCTAAGTCTGTAATTAGTCAACCCTGTACACTGTTTTGAAAATGTAGACTTGTGGAAAATATTATTCCCATATTTAGACATATTTAGGCCTTTATTTGGGCATTGGCCGAATGTTTGTTTCACTTCCCCAAATTTAGTAATTTGAGTCCAGTGTGAAGGTCACCAGACTTTAATCAATATAACAACAGATTCAGTTATTTTAAAGTGGAAAAATGACCTTTTATCATTCATATCTTGCATGTATTAATATCACATGCAATGTGTGGTAACACTTTCAAAAGAAATAAAGACATTGCAGTGTTGCAAACAGCACTGTACATGAAACACCAACTTCCTCTCCCTCATATTCATTAACATATTCATTAGCTGGAAATAAATAATCAACTACATCGTTGGACAAGTAAAATCAAAGCCTCAAAATGAGGGGTTTAACAATTTAAACACAGCTGGTGTTTATAGCCTGAAACCCAGGAGGTGAAACAGAGAATAGATTGTGAGAACTTGCATGACAAAAAAAGAAAGAAAAAAACTCGGTTTCCCAGACTCATTTGCTGCAGGCCGATGAGTCGACCAATGAATCTGCTCGGTGGAGACACCTTCCTATTTGGTGGTGTGAAGTTGAAGAGGGTGCTGCTTGAAGTGTTGTCACAACACACTGCCAAGAGACTAGAAGACAACTTCTGGAAATGGGTGAGAATCACTTTTTATCTTTGCTCAAGCCAAATACTATTCACACTTACTGTTTTATATTTATCAGAGGTTAAATGCTGTATGGATTTACTTATAATGAACTTTCACATCAATATTAACACTTTAAATGAGCTCATTTACAAAATTTAAGAAAAAACTGTGCCAGGTTGTTTTTTGTGTTTGTAAATTTGTGTATATTAGATTCATTTGTTAAACAAGCTAATTATTTTATATAGAGCACATAATCATTGTAATCTTCAATCTATCTGTCTTGAGCAAGTACTCACAGTCGTTTGATTGAGGTCAATACCTGGTTAAAAGGTACCAAAACCCATAACACAAGAAACCGTGCGTGTTCAAAAGTGCTCGAGAAACAGTGCAACATGGCAAAAATATTTCTTCAACAACTAGAAATGGAGAAGTTAGACGCTACTGAAAGCAGAATTAAAGGTTCAAGCCACAGCACAGGAAACAAGTGATCTCAAAAGAGAAGCATATTGGTTTTGCACACAAATGATATCACTGTGGGTGGAGGGCTACGAGGTTTTGAGCTGACAGTTTGCGAGGAATGGCATTTCGTTCTCAGAATCACATTTCATTCCCGGAGATTGGGGCTTTTTTTGTATTGGTGGTAAAAAGCGTAAACTTAGTTGTGAATTTTGAGGCATGAAAAGCAAAAACACCAAATTTCTCAATGTCTCATAGTCCACTCTCAGCAGTAATATAACGTTCAGCTTTTCTGAGCTCCTCTTCCTTCATGTTTACCGAAATACACAGAATAATAGGAAGTTATGCTTCATCTTGCACTTTATTGCTCAAGATGATCTCACCGTTTCCAAATAATGCCATTTATGTGTTACAATATCACACAGTGTATCATACGGGCGGTTTTGTTCATGAGCAGGAAGTGGTTTTGCAACCTGTGGTTTTATATCAGGCTCAGTTGAGAATTTGTTTTACAGATTTCTGAATTTTGTGCGGATCAATCATCTGACCATTATGCAAATCTGCCCCTTTCCAGTTTCCACACTGTTTATGAGAATATATTTTCATGGGTTTAGATGTAGAATTCCTGCACACTTATCTATTTATTTGTGTCATAAAGTAACAAATGAGTAAATGTGGGGATGAAGATGTGGTTGCTTATATTCAAATGACTCTCTCCACCCTTTTGGAGCAAAAATGATAAATGCCTTGTCTTACGTTTGAAGCTCAAGACGACCAGGGTGAGACGTCACAACAAACCGCAGCCAGTGATGAAGAGAAGGGGACGGACAACCAGGTACTCACCTCAGTCACTGCTGATAAAAACGTCAGTTGGCCCTCTGACAGCGGTCTGGGCAATTTCCATCAGTTACAGTTAATCAGTGACTACAGACATGACTATTCTCAGCCAGTTACACGCAATGTTTTCATTTCCCTTTTTTAGTGAATTTGAGATAGCGGCGAATTTGCGATTGTGTTTGTACAGTCGTTTCATCTTCGTGGCTGATGCTTGCGAAATGAGTTATAGGGAATGAGTGATCCTCGCGCGGTATTGCTGAGAGGGCTACAAAAAACGCACGCACGTCTCACCCAGAAGGCGCACCACAATATTTCATTGCGCATACAGAAACTGCAGGAGGTCCTCAAAGCCGCTATTCTGGTAACTGAAATGAGAGCTACAATATGAGAAACATAAATTAGCTCATCAAATTTCCAAAGCTGATGTGAGCTGAAAGCCTGGTGGTTTCTGTGGTGACTTCTGGCCTGCCGATTGCATCAATCCAGCACGCCACTGACAGTCATTGTGAGAATCGCATATCAACACACTGACATCAACATCAACCCACACGGTTTTCCAGAAAATTTCATCTAGTGGAAATCAACCGAATGTTTCACAATGATATTCTGGTGTAGAGTGCGCTCTGCAGCGAAAGGGGCTACAGAGTGCGGCTTCGAGTGCAGACGTTTCCTGTAGGCAGCCATTGATGCACGCACCTGAAAGTTTTGTGAATCAGATCTGAAAACCAGGACTGAGAGTTAAAGGGCCCTTCGTGAATGCCGGTGAATTTTAGGAAAGATCCTGAGCGAAGAAAAAAAAAAGTTGCTGTATTAAGTCATTCGTCGCCTTCTCATCATTTTGAGCATTTTCCAGGTTTATCATCCAGTTCAGTTTGTGGATTGTGCAAACATGATATCTGCAGTGGGAAAATATATAGAGAATAACAGTCCGAGTCAGAGGAGATGGCTGGGAAGTGTGTGGAGCCGCTGAACTGTGACTCAGTCGGGGCTATCTTGGTAAGAGGCCTGCACCTTCACTATTACTCACTCTAGAGGCCTACTTCTCGGAACCAGGAACCACATAGAGGAACTTGATTCAATATGAAACCACGTTGAGCCGTTTTGTTGTACAATGACTGCCACAGAAATAAAGCAGCTCCTGTGTTAGGTGATTAAAAGTAAAACGCTGACATTGTCCGCTGTGGTCTCTCCTGACATCCAATCTGTCGAAATTGATCGTCGCAGCAGCGATGCGAGATTTCATATTTAAATATCTGCCGTGAAAATACCGTAATCTACGATTTCACGGCAACAACAGGGGGAAGCACGCCACCATTTGCGCAGTTGGAGCCGATGTTCACACGGAATATCGTCAGCGTATTGTCCTCATCAACAGTTTCTCCCCGAGACTCTTAAGCGTTTCATACTTCTCTTCTTGAAATCTCTCCAACGGATGATTTTAACTCTGCCTGCCTTCGCTGTTTCATTTCTCCTTTCTTGCAAACCACAAATAGTGACATTGTCAATTTCTTTTTACTGGAGTTCTGGGTAGTCCTGGTTGATACACTCACTTTCATGGTAGTAGGTCCTGTTCGAAGTAACTGACGCTCGTTTTGCAGGAAACCAGCACACATGCAACCACTTATTTTGCAGGTATTACACCGGTGTACTTTTTATTCAAAGACTGGCTTCTCAGCATTCACCACTAATATATATTTCATAGTTTACATTTATATTTATTGCTGCACTGTACGTTTCAATTCCTTCTTTTGGCTAATGTTTGTTTTTCAAAGTGACATTTGTGATACCAGTGACAGACAACTCCAGACCAAAAACCCCACAAGTCTGCTGCTTTCTCTCCAGACAGGATGTGTAGCGGTTATCTATTGAAAGTAGCGGTAAAACCCTACTCTCTGATTTTGACGTTTCATTTCAACATTCGCGTCCCATGAGATGACTCTGTGTGTCGTTTTTTCCCATCTGTGATAATACCGTCAACTGTAAAACTGGTTTCCATGTCAGCTCAGTGGCCCGCGTCGCATTTACAGGAGCCGCTTGAATCTCATTCAAAACAGGCCGATCGTGTTCTCACCATGCATCTGTTTCCTCCGCGTTACAGGGTTCTCCCTCTGTCATTGAGATTCATGACTCAATGACTGAATGCGAGGAAGAGGCCAGGCCAGGGCCGGTGCAGATGGAAGAGAAGTCATTTGTGTCAAGCCTGCACTCTTTCATGAAGGACAGAGGAACACCCATAGAAAGGATCCCACATCTGGGCTTCAAGCAGAGTAAGATGACATTCACTAGCACTGTGCTCCTGAGTGGAAGTCATCACATGCAATTTGAATGAAAATAATCAGGTTCTCATGTGTTTCTTTCCATTTGCAGTTGATCTCTGGAAGATCTACAAAGCTGTGGAGAAACTTGGGGGTTATGATTCAGTAAGTTCTTTCACTTGCTCATTTAACTTCTCCTCACAGCCCCTTGGCTGATGCACTGGGCCTCAGCGCTCACAGGCTTCTGAGTGGAAAGTGAGCTATAGGTCAGGTGCTGTAACGTGGTGGTTTTTACCACACCAGAGGACATTTATGCTGCAGAGCTCTCGATGTATCATCACCTAGACCGTGTCTGTTGTCTTTGATGTTGACACCGTGGGACAAGCTCTGAGAGCGCGACTCGTACTCAAATGGCACTAGTGCACGCCTGGGGCTCTGAACACAGTTGACCCTCACCACCACCAAAACCTCCACCCTTGTTACTCCCACTGTGTCCAAGGGTGTAAACACAAAACAAACCGCCTACATGCAAGAATGCATGAAGTTAAAAATAAAAGCGTTGTTTCAGTTCTAAAAACCAGCAGACTTGGCATTTAACCGTCCCTTCCCCAAAAACTGTACTAATGCTAGTCTTGAAAGCTATATCTGAGCACCTGTTGCAACTCAAACCAAAATTACACTGTCTTGTGGCAAATTAAGTCTGAGGTGTAAACAATAGATGGCTGTACTTTATTAAGACATTATGGCACCCACACTGCCAGTAGCAAGGTTCTGTGTCTCACCATCAGGAGTCATTTGGGGTTTGGCGCCTTGTTCAAGGGCACTTTGACATGTGGATGAACCACCAGCATTGAGATTAGTGGACAACACACTCTGATGAACTAGATGAGCTTAGTTTAAGATTCAAACAATATCTGATCACCACACTTTCCTCCCTGCGGAGACTGCACATTTATAAAACAGCTCAAAGAAAGGTGATCTTAAATGATTATTTGCTCATTTTGGAGCCCCCTGGTGGACATCACAAAGCAAGTATTCCTATAGTTTGTGATGTGGGAGGTAACTGTGAGCATTTTTTGTTGGATGTGTCGCGGGTGTCTGCTGTCAGCCTCTCTCATGTTTCAGTGAAAAATTATTGCTGACGTGTCTTGTTAAATGTGCACTTTCCCCCCCTACTGTGCTATCCAACAGGTGACGGCGCGGCGTCTTTGGAAGAAAGTGTATGATGAGCTGGGAGGAAGTCCAGGTAGCACCAGCGCTGCTACATGCACTCGCAGGCACTACGAGAAGTGAGGATGATTCTGTTTCCAGGCTAAGCTGTCAGTTCAATCGCCTTGTCAACCGATTCGTAATTAGAAATATATTCCTCCAGGCTGGTGCTGCCATTTGAAAGGCACGTTAAAGGTGAGGAGGACAAACCTCTGCCTCCAAGCAAACCACGGAAGCCATATAAGAGAAATTTGGATGGCAAGGTCCACAAGTCTGAGAGGAAAAGGAAGAGGACTCAGTCGGATAGAGAGATGGATTCTGAGGTAAAATACTACATCAGTTAAAATGTCAAAAAAAAGATATAAGTGCACTGTGTGATTCAAAATATCTTCTGTATTTTATCACGCAGAGAAGTCCAGAGGCCGCCTGTCCAAGTGAAGCAGTGATGCACCCTCACTCCGCTCTCTGGGCCCCCACCTCCGACAGACACCATGCAGACTGCTCTCAGCCAAGCACAGCCCCCAGAAGTCTTTGCACTTCCGTCTACGCCCGCCTTGTCCAGGTTCCCACTTCCAACCACTGGACTGCTCACATCCCATCTGCTGCCGGCGAGGTCATATCCCCTCTGGAGAAAAAAAAGCGCATGGCTCAGGCGAGCCTTAAGTTGCCCCAGAGTCCTCAGAGTGAGGACAAAGAACGGCCCTCCGTCATTCATTGCTCCCAGTCTCCGGCGCGGGCTTCTTCCAGCCAGAACTGCAACTCCTCCGACGGCTCCCCGCTCCCTTTATCATCCTCATCTTCTCGCAGCCCTTCCCCATACTCTGTTTCATCAGAGGACAGTCTAGCAGGGAATGAAGATAAACCTGCATCGAGCTCTGAACTCCCCCCAAACTGTTCCAGCTCTGTGAAAAACACAGCCGGCTGTGGAAAGGAAAGCAAGCCTGTGAGCTGTAGTCAGACATCCAAAGACCCTGCAGGACACACCAAAGATGTTTCTCATGCAAGCTCCCAATCCGCAGACTCTATCAAAGGCCAGATTAAAGACTCAGCCTGGAAGCCAAACTACAACAGCAAGTATTTCCCCCAATATATCCCCCCATCTGACTGGGCTCCAACAGCTACCTCTAGTTTCACCAAAGTTATTCCAAAGTCTGTGCCGCTTCAGCGGCCCGCTCCTATTTGGCCGAGTTATAAGACTCTCCCAGGCAGGTCGATGCAGCAGGACGACCACCTGGCTTGTGGAAAGAAACTGAGCAATGGTGCTCCGTGGCTTTATCCGACAGAGAAGCGGGAGAAATCCAGGACAATGCTACAAAAGGTTCCTCCCGCTCAGCAGAGTCTGACCCACTCCGCCGCCTGCCTGCCGGTGTCGTGCGTCCTGTCCTACGACAAATCAGGGAGAGACTCTCGGCACCAGCCTCCACTGCACCCTGCATTTCTCCCCCACAGAATGAGACTACCTCAGTCTCAGCTAATGTACCGTCACGTCCCGATGAGTCCAGCTCACTCTACTCTTATCGGGTACCCATATCCCTATTCCATTCCTCTGTTAAACCACCAAACTGGATACCCCCTACCTGCCACGAATCCCATTTATTCACATAAGCTGTGATCTTTTGTATTGTAACTCCAGACTTCCGTAATAATAATGGCAATAATAAAGCCTTATGCTTAAACATGGATTAAGTATGCAATACACAGGTAGTTTCCGTGGATCCACACACAGGCATTCCCCCAATGTGCAAAGTTACTGGTTTCTGTGAACAGCTGACTGACTCTGTTGACCTTATGTGACTAAAACCAACTTACCGTGAAGAGAAATGATGTCACTGCAGAGATGGTGAGAGATATATATATATATGGGAAACTGTGAAGCAAGTCTAATCATCCAAGTGCATCAAAGCGGTCTTTTATTTTTAAACATACCGCAGAACTGTGAAAAAGGCATTCATAAACCGTATGTATTATTTTTTTATAGCTGTAGTTCAATTAATGCATAATAAAGAGCCCCAGAGCTACACCAGTTTCTGCTGATAACCTGTAACATGTCCATTTATAAAGTGATCAGATTAAAATATGTTACTTAAAAGACATAAAATCCTTTTGTATTGTTGTCATTCTAAACCATTACAACCACTGAGAAATAAATATGCAAATACACAGAGCAGGTTTAGAACACATCCAGTGAAATTAAACCTAGAACCTAATTCCATCAAAATTTTAGCATATTTGTTCTCACTTGCACAGTTTTAATGCTTTGTGTTGAAAGGAAGGAAACGTAAGTGTGAAGTCTGTAGAACAAACAGATGCTGTGTAAATATTGTACATACTGTATGTCAGTGTTTAATGTGTTCAGAGGTAAAATATGCAGATCCAATTGTCCTCAAATTCAAACCAATGTAAGTAAATGATCAATTAAAACATAAAAAATTAAGACGTTTGGTCTTCTGCTTTTAATTATAGAAATGTTGCTGACTTCTACACTCAGGATATTTCACCATAACGATATAACTTCTGATATGAACTGATTTTATTAATCAATATGAATTTGAATTTCATCTTTTGAATTTTGTAAAATTAACATAGCAACTAACACTGTAGAAGATATAGTAACGAAGTGTGTACTGTAGGGAGTGACATCTGGGGGATGGCATAGATAGAGGGTGAGACCAGTCAGTCATGGCAGTTACCATGGCAACGGGGCCTGGGAAAGTAGTCACCTAGGATTGGCGGAGGATACACGGGGGGGCAGGACCAGGTGTGTGTGGTTCAGGGAAGGGAACAGAGAGAGCAGAGAGAGGTAGAGAGAGAAAGAGAGAGAGAGAGAGAGAGAGAGAGAGAGGTAGAGAGAGAAAGAGAGGTAATGAAGGAATGTCAATATTCGCTGTT
>JAOXYL010000086.1:8579699-8613994 GCA_028564955.1 Terapon puta
GCAAGATAGTGCAACGTGCAAAGAGGGAAATGAGGAACGTTTATTACAGCTAATTAGGATCACAATCTGTGTAGTTTATTACATCACAGCCTTTAAGCAACTTTTATTGGATTACTTTTTATCTATCTATTTTCTGTATGCGTCCTTTGCAGCCGGTCCTGTCGCGGTGCACGGCCGCTCATCCAAACGTTGCTCTGCAGCGCCCCCAGCGGCGACTCCCCGCAAACACCACGTGACAGTGTGCGTGCGCTGCCTCGTGTCGAGCGCCAGGTGTCAGGGCCGAGCTCGTGCGTCTGCCCGGCTGAGGGAGGACGTAGCTAGCGAAGAGCCGCCCGTGTTGTCCGCCGGGTGGAGTTTGTCTCCGGCCCCCTTTTCCGAGACAAAGAGCCTTCAAAGCGCAGCAGCCCCGGACACGGCGTGACTGAAGGTGGGTCATCTCTCCGGTCCGTTCGCCTACACGTGGTTCACACTGTCCGGGCGGAAATTAGCTGCGGAATCGTCCGAGATTTGGAGACAGAAACAGAAAAAAGCTCGGCTCAGCGTTTCACGGAGCTCCACCCGAGCGGTCCTCCCGGGGGCTGAGCGCGGGGCGGGCGGGGGGACGAGGCGCAGCTCGCCGGCAGACGACTTGCAGCGTGTCCGCTAGCTCGGAGGCCACACGCTAACCCCGGTCTCCAAAAGGTCCGTGAGGGGAAACACGAGTGTGGAGCCTCACGACCCGCCTCTAGCGCCTTTAATCAACCTGCTGCGGTGTTTTTATAGGCTGCTAATTTATCGTGGGAAGCGTCGGCTGCTAGCTTTGTCCGGTGTGCTCTGATCCGGGACGGAGCCTCCCGTTAGCCGTCCTGCTGCATCACCAGCGGGGATGAGGAGGACGGAGGGCCTCTAGCCTTATCTCCGGCTGATAACAGCACCGTTAGCTTAAAAAAAACTTATCTGGCTCCTCCAGCAGAGGGATGTATGGCCGCTAGTCAACAATTTTCCCCGAAATTAGAGGCGTCTGCAGAGGTTAGCATCAAGTTTGCTGTCCGCTATTCGGAACCGCACTTAGGCTAAAGACACGTCCACTGCCTCTGGTTTCATCTCTTATGTGCTCTCAGGTCGTACAGGACGTGTTGCTGTGTCTCGGATCGTCCTCACTGTTTTGTTTGTTCATCTGTGCAGGGCCGTGGGACTCCGAGCAGAGGACCGCCTGCTGTTTTCCTTGTATTGTTTACATCTCTGTCACCGGAGGGAGGCTTGGCCCAAAGGACCCCTGCAGCAAGGACCTGCCATTACTTCACCGCAGCTGCTCCACGGACTCAACCCTCCTCTTTTTCCTCCTGGGTTGGATTCAGCTGAGCTCCAAAGACCCACTGATGTTGAAGATAATGAAATTCCCTGATATGGCCCGAGGGGGCGAGGTCAAGATGGTCACTTGTACTTTTATTGACTCTCTGCTCAGTATGAGGAGAAGCTCAGTCCCCTAGTTATCTTGATGAGGGCCTTTTTCTGACAAGAGACGAGGGCCACTTCGGGCCAGGAGCTCTGCCATCTGCCCTGCCCCTTTTTATTTCGACTATTGAACAGATTGATTGCCCCCCTGACTTGAAGATGGAGCTCTTCTTCAACCCTTTTGACAACTTGGTGTGCATCCTGCTGGGCATCTCCTTCACCGTGTGGTTCACCCTGCTGCTGGTCTTCATCATCGTGCCTGCCATCTTTGGGGTCTCCTTCGGCATCCGGCGTCTTTACATGAAAACCCTGTTAAAGATCTTTGAGGTAAGAGCTAGCTCTTTATCTGAAGAAATGACCCAAATGCTTCCTCTTGTGGCGAAGCTGAGGATGTAGAAGTGAAAACACTGTGCACACACAGTGTGAAAGTATATCTGAAGGTGCGTTTTTATTCTTGCCCAGTTCCCATTTGAAATAGTTGCCTGTCTCCTGTTCCTGCCCTGATGATCAACAAGCTGTAGTTTGTAAAAGTTTATTGCCTCTGTTCTGCATGGACAGCGTGTGTTTGCTCTGGCTGTGCGTTTGTCATCCACCCTTTCAATCAACACGGGGGATTTTGCTTTCAGGCGGCACTTGTGTGAAACATAATGGTTTTAAAGCTGCAGTTCAGGTTTCTAGAAGTCTTCGAGCTTCACATGGACCTCTCAGGTTCAGCTAGTGTCTTTAACATCCAGCCAGCAGCCATTGTACTCACTGGCTGAGGCAGATTAACATCACAGCCACAGAGCCATTTTCCCCTGTTATGTAACTGGAGAAAAGGGTGGTATGCACCTCGTCTCTAACTGTCGTCTGTGACGCGGCTCCGTCAGCCTGGAGCTGATACTCAGTTTTCACTTAGTAGAAATCAGCATGAATACCCAGTGATTGTATTAATGCTTCATTGTCGGGCTGGTACAAAAAGCCAGTATTTACCATTTCACAGTCCCCTCGCCCGTTTGACTGCACACACAGGTATCTAATTTCTCTCTGGCTATCTCTGGTGTATCTCCACCAGTAAAGCTGTCATCACTTTCCAGCACGCACCCCTGAGAGCAGATCTGCTGCCAGAAATAAATGGACCAGTGGGAGATATGAGAGATGTTCTTAGCTCACGAGTCCAGTGGCAACCAGTAGATTCAGAGAAAAGGGCAAAGGACACATGCAGTTTTGGCTGTATGAACCTGAAGCATTTTATGTTAGTATTATTTGCACATGTTGCACTGAGGGCCTTTTTTTGCTTGTTGAATTATAAAATTTAATGTTGATCATGGGCGTGATTGTCATCCACATGAGACATAATGTGGGATTTTGTTTTTGCAGCTCTGCAAGAGAGTTTAGATTGCTTTTAGCCCACCAGTGTGACAAATATCATTTTTTTGTGCTGTAATCTCACATCTGTAATTCTTCACATGGGATAACAAAGCTAAAACTTCTTTCACACGCAACTCTGGAGCCACGTGCTTTATTTGTTCTCTCACTAGAAGATGCAGCTCTGTGCGCTCCTCCTCCTCTCCACCAAAAGATTCATTGGTGTCAAATGCAACTGCATTTTAATACGATGACTCAGTAATACAACTTGTCACTGCACGATTTAAAAGGAGCTGCCTCCAGCTAAAGGAATGCTAGATTAGCAGATAGCTCATCCCCAAACAGTCCACCTTTCAGAGAAGATGTTCAGGAAGATGTTTTTATTTTCATGTTGGGCGCCATGTATCCATGAAACATGGCCAGACAAAAGTGCTTCCAAGAGGTCATAAAACATGTGTTTTCAGTTGATGTGAAATGAGTAGAGATATGGAAAACATCTGATTTAAAAGTAAAAGAGTTTTTCAGCCTGAATCCTGCAGTCAGTCAGTGCAGGCAAAGTTACAGTTTTGCTCCACATTCCTTTAAGTTTTTCGCAATAGCCCTGGGCGAATTCCAGTGTTTGGGCCATACATCAACAAGCACGCCTATCTTTACTTTATTTGAGAGTATTTACAGTCATGCAGTGACGCAGAAAGTCAGTCTTTCTTTTTTGGAGCTGTCAGTTTACTCTCGATCATTGATTGAAGAAGGCCTGAGAGTTATCGTGTGATCTGTAGTCTGGAAAAGAGAAGTGAAACACATCCAACACATCCAACACATCCCGGTTCTTCATTTCCTGATGTTTCCAGCTCGTGTTCCAGCGAGAACACTTTGTCCTTTTCCTGCCGCTCTCTGGACACAACCTGTGTGTTTTTGTTTCAGCATGCTGAGTGCACACTAAGTTCTTCATATTGAAGAGGGAGAAGTATGCATTAGTGTTTTTAGTTTCTTATAATTTCATGTTCATATTCAAAAAGTCAGACATTACAAGAGTTTGCTACTAGTGGTAGGTGGTTGCTATAGAAACATTTTGCATGTTACGTTGGTTCCCTTTTCTAAATGTTTGATATCCAATACAGCAACTGTTTAATGTGAACACATCCATATGAGTTGTTTAATAAAGTAACATCCCATGTATTTGAGGTTGTCCCTGTATCTTTACACACTGTTTGTTCTTTCTTTGTAGTGGGCCACACTTAGGATAGAGAGAGGAGCGAAAGAAAAGAATCATCACCTGTACAAACCCTACTCCAATGGTAAGAAATGCTAACAGCGTGTTTTCCTATTTGTGTGCATGTTCAGTAGGTGTCTTTGTTTTATTGAGGCGACTGTGTAACATCCTGTCTCTCTCCACCTGCTCCAGCTATCATTGCCAAGGAGCCCACCTCTTTGGAGGAGGAGATCAAGGAGATCCGGAGGAGCGGCAGCAACAGAGACCTGGACTCGGCCTCTGAGTTCGAGATGTCTGACATCTTCTATTTTGCTCGACGCGGAGTGGAGAGCATCATGGACGATGAGGTGACCAAGCGGTTTTCGGCCGAGGAGCTGGAGTCGTGGAATCTGCTGACCCGCAGCAACAATAACTTCCACTACATCAGCCTGAGGTTGACCGTCCTTTGGGGGCTGGGCCTGCTGATCCGCTATGGGTTTCTGCTGCCTCTCAGGTACTGTCTTTACCTCCAACGTAGAGGTTGTCTGATATCGGAAGAGTAATCACTTCCAAACACAAAATGTACAGAATAACTGAACACATTAAAACCTGAATGGAAATGTAAACATTCATACTTCCACTCTTATAGTGTACATGTATTAAAATTGCAGTAATATAAAGCTGCTATCAGTTAAACATGCCTGCAGCAGTCAATGTATTTTCTCACTACCATGTGAGATATCATGTTATGTGTTCATTTGCGTTTAACTGAATTCTCCTTTTGGATTTTACTAACAAACTTCAGAATTTTTACCTGTCGGGCATTTCATGCAAAACCTCAGTGATAAAACCAGAGGGGTGTTTATTTTTCCCTTTTTTCTATCCAGTGTTACTAAATGTTTACACTGGCAAGCATCTGTCTCATCAAATACAACCCAGTGAGGCTATGATTATTTGAAGAGTCACAGCTGAATTAGGCAAGTGTGCATAGTGGATAGTCCAAGAGACCTGAAGGTTCAGGGGATTATCAGTAAAAATATCAAGCTACTCCAGCCAGAGAGCAATTAAGTACAGGACGAGTCTCCAGTTCATCACAGCTCTCACATAAATAACGATGTAACACATAACATATTCACATTCATGGAACTGTTGAAACAAACTCACCCAAACAGAAAGAAAAAGGTCAGAATGACTCCGCTGGCAGGATCAGGATCCAATACAGGACCTAATGGTTTAAATGGACTTTTATTACCTATATTCAGTCCTTAAAATATTGAGCCTTCTTGGTGCACTGATAACCGAAACCATTTATTTACACTGCTGTGATAGGCCATCAGCTTTTATTTTCCATCACATCAGTGATGAAATTGGTATTGATTTCCATTGTGATTGTCATTAAAAAGGTAGTAAGACATGCTTGGTCTGAGTTAATGAACTTGTTAGCACACAGTGTAATAACATGCCCCTTATTTCTCATTTTTGCCTTGTAAAGAGACAGCATACTGGCTATTAAAGAACTGTGAGAAAATTGTAGATCTGGGCACGCTGCATGGGATCTGCTTCACAGCACACAAGTAACATTACACGTTGACACATGGAGTGAGTAAAAGATGGAGCTCCTCATTCGGGGTCAGCTTAGAGAGACACAGGGACAGTGACTCAGTATTAAGCCTGGCTGGCTCATTTCCAATTCCCAGTGGGGAGACAAATCAGGCCACCGCTTCGCAGACAGACATCATTCTAGTTTCCCATCCAGCTAATAGTCTCTCATTCAGCTCTTGTTCAAGTTGAAGATTGGCCTGGCTCACTCATTAGCATGAAACCCTCACCTCTCCAATGTTTTTCTAATCCTCACCCAATTTAATCAGCACCTTCCGCAACCCTGGATGATTGGTTCATCCAGATTAAGTCGACCTGTCGGCCGCCTTAACCATCGTCTAATATGCCCTCCTGCAGGTTCTGCAGTCTATTAACAGTGACAGCGGGAAGTAGAGGAGAGTGTGAGACTTTACAACAAGAGCACTGCTGCCCTGGATAACATTTCTCATGACCTTTACATGTTATCTGAGTGGCGACTCTTCTCAGTGAAAGCTTGTACATACAGGAACTTCTTTTGGCTAAGGGTCATGTTCTTGCATTAAAAAAAAAATTGAGCTAAAACCTGGAATCTCTCATTTTTTGTTTTATATACTGTCTTTGTTGTAACGTTCCCTGCTGAAGGTTTACATGTAACCTGTCTGTCTCTCTCTCCACCAGGGTAACTCTCGCCTTCACTGGTGTAGGCCTCCTCGTGTTCCTCACCTCTGTCATTGGCCTGCTGCCGAACGGAAGGTAAAGACTGAGGACGTACTGGTTTGATTCAGGAACTCAAACCGATCGACTCTGAACCCTGGAGCTGACATGCACACAGTAAATCACGCTTTGCTCCTTTTTGCAGGATTAAAAACTTCCTGAGCGAGAAGGTCCATTTGATGTGCTACAGAATATGTGTCCGCGCTCTGACTGCCATCATAACCTACCATGACAGGTAAATGAGCTGCATGTGACTGATTAAACATGAACCAGTTTCGGGTAGGGACACAGTACGTAGTTAACAGAGACTACACTTCCTGGTAAAATGTTTACAGCCCCCGTCAAAGAAGGAGAGGATGTAGAAAGGAAAAGATCAAACACATGTTGGAGAGTGTTGGAGACATGTTCGGTCCTTGATCAGCTCTGAAAGACTGTATGTAAACACTCAGGATGCTCATGTCTGATTAATGGCAGTAATGATGTCAACAGAAACAATGGAAGCACAACAAGATCCATAAACGACCTGGAGCAGCCAGACCGGTTTGTTTAAACCACACACTGATAGTTGGGACACAAACACAGTAAACACAGAGCTTTGTCTGTCTGACGCCGCAGCGGTGACTTCCACCAACCTATGCTGAAAACATTATTTAAAACCCGGGATATTTTACGTCACTGCTGCAGATGTTTTTACAAACCTGAAAGTTGCCTGTGCATGTTGAAACAATCATTTTAAATAAGACCACTGAATATGCAGCTTTGCCATCCTCCTGTTATCTTCTCTGCTTCATCAACATTTTCACAGCATGTATTATGCCTGATAAAGTGACACTGGCTTCATTTAGTTGTTTTTTCCCCTCCCCCATCAGTTTTGTTAATCTTTTTCATGCTGGTGGATTGTGAACCAAAAAATAACATGCATAAAACGACCAGGCAGGAGTACCGTAAGTTTGATCTTATAAAGCAGTTTGCATTTGGTAAAACATGTTTTCCCTTCAGTTTTATGCAAGCTCATAAATGCTTCCAGAGATGCCTGTTGCAACGAATGGCTTTCCAAATGCCATGACATTTAAGCAGAAGATTAAACAATTACATAAAGGTGTATGACAATAATACCAATAAACAACCCGACACACTCGAATGCTGCTCGTCGTGTTCCCATTGTACCATTACTCTTGTTCTTCTCAACAACTTGCAGTGAGGGGCATCTGTGCGAGACTTTGTAATGACAGATGAATTATCTTTGGAGAGCAGAAATTAGGGTGTTAGCTGCAGCAAAGTGAGCACCCAGAGTGTGAGCATGACACGGAGCGGGCCCGAGGCTAGACTCTGTCTGCATTCATATTCATCGCAGCAGTTGAGCTTAGGTGAGGCACAAAACCTGAGTCAGTAATGCGTTTTCACAAACAAAGCTGGGGTTCGCTCAGTAAAACACAAAGCACGAAGTATGGCAGGGTAAGGCCCTTAAAAGGAACATGAAACAATTGTCAGAGTTTTTATAGAGAAGATGGCACAAACAACAGGATGTGGAGGAGGAAGTTGTGCTTTGTGTGTTTGCTTCTCAACTGTAATGTATAACAGCTGGCGTTGGTTTCGGTTAAATGCTGCACGGGCTTGACTCAGTTTGAAACGAAGAAAAGCCTGAGATGCAGGGGCACTGTTTACTCACTGGAGGTTTGATCGTTTGTTTGCTCACACCTTGATGCGGCAGACAAAATAGAAGTAGTTTCTTACAAGACTGACAGTTCAGATCTGATTAGAAACAATAATACACACTGTATAAAAACCACATTGATGGATACAGGTGGAGTTCTCGTACGTGAGGCAAAGATCTGTTTAATTTCTTGCGGCTGTCTTGAGTGTCTTCCAGCTGGGCGTAGCCTGTTGTAACATGTATTCCTCTAGTCTGGAGCTAAAAATACACAAGTGACATAGGAAGTGTTGCGCTGCCTCTCTCTATTTAAGATTGCAACTCTATCTTTGGACCGTGTTCAGGCCCTGCATGCTGCGGGAGTCAAACCATACATATCCACCATGGGCTGCTTTGTTTCTTTTAAGAAAGAAGGAGAGGCAGTGAACCAGGGTGTACCCACATTTTTGCGAACGGTGACTTACACTTATAATCACTTTGTTAATTGTTATATTGTGTACTAACGGCGCATTTTGTCAGAGCACACCGTTTATGTTCTTGAGAATAAATCCTCCAGGAAGTGCCTTCATGATACTTTAACAGTCTTCCTGTTTTGATCTTTCCAGTGAGAACAAACCCAAGAATGGAGGAATCTGCGTCGCCAACCACACCTCGCCCATCGATGTCATCATCTTGGCCAGTGACGGCTGCTATGCTATGGTAACTATACTGCAGTAACAACTACAGAAACTCCGGACGCTGGTCACTTTTTCCATGGCAGCTGGTCTTCTGTTGAATTGGGATTTCTCCCAGAAATAGACGTGTTGCTGTTTACACGGGTTTGTTGTCTTGTGCCAGGTTGGACAAATTCACGGTGGCTTGATGGGGGTCATTCAGAGATCCATGGTCAAGGCCTGCCCACACATTTGGTTTGAACGCTCGGAAGTCAAGGACAGACATCTAGTGGCCAAAAGGTAGCATTACAACCTTTGTTTTTATTCAGTTATTCGCTCTTGTGCAGGTTTTCCTCTGCGTCTGTAAGATAGTTTACAGTTGTTGCAGAGTTTAATTTAATTTGAGTGTATCTTGTTTTTTTCCTATTTGTTTGAGTGACTTTACACAATAGTCATATTAATGTCTTAACTTCTAAAAGTGGTACTTTTAGTAATAAATGTTTTACTTGCAGATTGAGTGACCATGTAGAGGACAAATCTAAACTGCCCATTCTCATTTTCCCAGAAGGTGAGCTTGTTTAATAAATTTGGATAGATAAGAAGACATCATAATTGCAATATAGTTATCTTGCTTGCCTCAAAAAAGTTCCAGAAGTCTAAATTTGTTTTGTTTAATTACTCTAAATCCCCAGGCACCTGCATTAACAACACCTCAGTTATGATGTTTAAGAAGGGCAGTTTTGAGATTGGTGCCACAGTCTACCCTGTCGCTATTAAGGTGAGAGTGACATGTTTTTACCTGTTATTTTAACCATTGACATGTATGAATTCAAAAAATAAATAAAGTGGTGTTTGTGTAAAATAATACATGTGTTGATGGTATATTCACAGTATGATCCCCGATTTGGAGACGCTTTTTGGAATAGCAGCAAGTTTGGCATGGTCAACTACTTGTTGCGTATGATGAGCAGCTGGGCCATCGTGTGCAGCGTGTGGTACCTTCCTCCCATGTCCAGAGAGGTGAGACACTGAATAACTCAGGGCTTTAATGAATAAAACTATCAAAATATTAGTGAAGCAAATTGTTTTGTTGCATTCAACACTTATTTGCAGCAGATCCCTCATCCACATTAACATAAAAAAGTGATAATACAAATTATGGAGCTCAAAATGAATTGCAGTATTAAATATACAGTGTATTTATCTGCTGGTTCCCAACTGAATGTAGGCAACTTTTTTTTTCCCAGCCAGACTATTTGTATTTAGTCTCACACCAAGATTAGTCTCCCTGCGACTGAATAAGCTGGATTCAGCTACAAGTTACCAGTGGATGTATTTCACTGCTGTTTACTCTAAAGAGCAAATGGATGAGTCACCTGACTGCCAATAAGTAGGTTCACGGTGATGGCAAACACGCCGTATTTGACAGCTCAGATGCAGTCCAGGAACAGCTTTTCTTGAATGAGCGTCTTGTTTCTGCTGCTCTCTGTATGTCTGTGGAGTCACAGCACCGAGGATAACCACAAAGTTTTGGTTGGATGTGAATTTTCCTGTTAAGTTGGCAGCAAGTGACATGGCTCCATATTTGAACCGAGCTTTTGTAGCTGATAGGGGAAAAAAAATCAATGCAGTTCATTATTTGTTGTTGCCATATTTACGTTATCTTCTCCAACAGGAGGGTGAGGATGCTGTACAGTTTGCCAATCGCGTAAAGGCAGCCATAGCCAGGCAAGGCGGACTGGTCGACCTCCTATGGTAAGATGAGCCCCGTTTAGCTCAGTGCCTTCTGCCACTTTCACATACAGGTCATAGTGATCATCCTTCAACACATGGGTGACCATTCATACCAGACTGCTCTCATGGGTTAACAGTAGGACTGAACAATGTGCAAAGAAATTCATATACATACAATCATATTGTGGTGATTGACAGATTTCAAGTCCTGATTCTTCTGTGAATTTTCACTTTTACTGGACAAAAAATATGTTGATGTGACTTTTGTTCTCTTACATCTGGAGAATATGATTTAAATCTGTCACACCATAGTGTAGGGCTACATGATATGTTGCTTCAACATTGACACGACAGTGTGGACATGTACATTCGTCACACTGCAGAATGTGCAATATCAAATAAAGCAAATGAACCCAAACATGCAATGGAACATCTTTTTGGCTGCTTGATGTATCATTTTCCATGACTAGAGAAGTCTATCTGATATTACATAAGGCCCCACAAGTCACTGAACGGAAACCAAGCATGAGCTCTGCCTGTTTTGGTGCTCTAATTCAACAGAGCAGACCAAACTAATCTGTGTGTGCAGAGTCTCCATATCACCTGTGTGGTGAGGCAGCTGCTGTTACAAAGAATGTCGCTTGGATGCTCGAGGCAGGTGTCCACTTACACCAGGCGGCTTTTCAACGCCTGCTTTTCCATTATCAGCTGTACCTCATCTCGGTGCTTGTTAAAAGTTACTGTCATGGGGCCGCTCTGTGACCTAATGAAAGAAACAGTGAACACACACATGCGACAGACTCACTAAGCTTACAATATCCAGATCTGTCTGTCTTACATCTTGACAGCATAAAGATAAATATGTTTGTTCCTCGAGTTTTCCCATTGTTAGCTCCACTGCAAGACCTGTTTATTTTCCACCATGTAGATGAGGCACATCTGGACATCATTACATGTGAATAAGAGCTTGTGACACACACAAGCTTTTATAATGTTTTTCAAGACATGTTTTGCTTTTTTCCTGCAATTTGGATTTTGCACTTCTACTTTGCTATTGTTCAGCCCTACTTAGATATTTTTCACTGTAGTGTAAACACTGTGTATAAAGAGTGTAGCAGCGTCAAACAGCGAGTCTCCGATTGCAGTGTTTTTGGAAACTATCAGAATAATATGAATGAACCACATCACTGTCCATTACTTCAGTAGCTGTTGTCACTAATTTTATGTTCTTTTGTAGGGACGGAGGACTGAAGAGAGGAAAGGTAAAAGATACCTTCAAAGAGGAGCAGCAGAAGCTGTACAGTAAAATGCTGGTGGGCACCCAGGAGGACCGCAGCCGCTCCTAAAAGACTTGTGTGGAGGTGGACTGACTCTTTTGGCAACCACTGACTAAACAGGCAGTCAGCAGGGCTCTCTCTGTATCGGAGCTTCCCGGACTGGAAAATTCCCTCTCTAATGTCAACAGTACTACATTTGGCTTCCTCGGTCACTGCCTCAGCTTGGCATGTTCAGTTTGCATCGCCGTTACGGGTCACTCTGAGTCTGCTGCCCTTTTGTTGGAATAGCTCGACTGAAGCCTCACTTGCATTAGGATGAAAGTAAAGTACGCACAAAAAAGGAGCATCGTCTTCCTCGGTGGCAGTCCTTTTGAGGGAAAACCTGTATTATTATCTATTGTTGAGTTCTTGTCTTTTGTTTGATAGTTTTTAATTTACACTTTGCTGTCATGTTTGTATCACACTGTGTTGAAGTTACAGACCTGATTATACCTGGGAAATAGAAGAGAGTTACTGTAGATAAAAAAAAATAGTTTGTTTAAAAGCTAAAACCTGTGACTGAGTTGGGGTTTTTGCATGACTGGCTCGTGCCCATGATTTAGGGCACTGTGCCAGATTTTGTTACATTTCAAATATTTTTATGGGCTTTTTCCAAGAGAAAAAAAACGTGTATTTTAAGCTTTGTGTTTTACATTGAGACTTGTATCAACACATGTGGTTACTATAAGAGTTATGTTGCAGATGACCTCTTGATATGTTGTCTGTTTATTTTTATTTCCATGGAATGTGTAAATCTTCACATTATGAAGTGGAATTTGTTCACCCAGTTAATCTGAGGGATTGCGGACGGAAGCAGATATTCCTGTTTCGGTCAATAATGCAGCAAAACTGGAAAAAAAGGGTTCATAGTCATTAAAAATGTATTTGAGATGCTTTTAGGATTGTCTCATAAGGCCCATGGCTCACAGATAGTGACGTAGGCTAACGACCAACACAGATGGTCTCCTGACTAAAAGAGTTATATTGACAATTAGCTGATACATTTTCATACTAATACTCTTCCTAACAGGCATCATGTTTCCATTGGCTTCCTGCTTGTGCAGTAACCATCTTGCCTAATTTATTTTTAAGTGAACTCTAAAAGCTTTTGTCATTACCCCCTCCCCCCCTCCTCATCGAAGATCTTTCTCCTACTTGGCAGCCTCCCGAAGGAGGTTTCCAGGAGGGTTTCAAGGAGAGAGACTCAAGTCCGGCACTGGTCTGGACTCCTCGTTAGGCTAGAGTTGAGGAACAAAGCGGACCCCCTCGAGATTTTCTCCTCGAAGGTGTCGTCCCTCTAGTTTGCTGTTATCAGGGATAGTCATTTAGATCGTGTCATCAAAATAAATGTTCAAGAATGTGACTCTACCTTTGACTTCATTTGTTTGTGTGTGCGTGTCTCACACGGTGGATCACATTTGTTTTTCTCCTGAAGGCACAACGCTCACTTGGCAAAACATGACGTACAGGTAGTGAGTCTAATACACTGCTAATTATACCGAACAATACAGATTTTTAGTCCTTTAGCTTCTGTTTTATCCTCAGTACCTCAAGACTTCAGGTAAAATATTTTCCAAAGTCAAAGCATCTTTCATTTGATATTTTTAGCATTTAATGTTTTTGCTCACTGCCTTAATTTGCTGCTGCTACTCTTTACTGTTCTTGGCGGACGAGCCGGGCGTCTGGTAACATTTCCTGTCTGGTTTATTGTCCGGTGGGCACCGAGCTGCTGAAACACAATTTGGCATGAGGATCGAGCGCTTTGTTTAGTATTTATTCCCGAGCTGACCGTGTGCACAGGATCGCGTCTCAGTAATGTCTTTCCGTGGATGTACGTTGCTGATTCTGAAACCCAGGCCTCTCCTCCTGGCTGCCATAAACTGCCTCGGCCTCCTTTCACAGAGCTTTCCCCTTTTAACCGTCTTTTGTCTCCAGACCGGTGATGGATATGGCGGCATTCTTCGGCATCTCCGTTGCAGTACTTTCAAATGGATCTGTTGACGTGGGTGAATAAAGCACAGTGCTCACAGGAGGAGGAGGACTAAGAGGAAGCAGGGGGGGAGGGCGAAGGGGACTCAAAAGCTTGGCTGTGTAAACCATGCCATGGTTGAGCAGCTCACTAACAGCACTATGGAGCCGGAGTCAGGCCCCCAGCAGGTCTTTGCTTTGCCCAGGAGCTCAGAGCGCCGGGTGGCACGGATCCATCCTCTACAAATGAGAGCTCTACGGTCCAGTGGGTGAAAAGAAAGCTGCCGTGGTGTTGTAAAATATTGTGGTTACTCTGCCGTTGTGGTGGCTGGATGCTGTGTGGGAGGCGGGCTGTTCTACAGAAAATGACTAAACTGCAGGTGAAGCAAAACAAACACAGTCCCCTGATCTTGTGCTGGCGTTGGACTTTACCAACTTGTGCAGGTAAAGGTGACAGTTGTGATTACTGAAGAGCACACGCCTATAAGACAAGGTCACACACACAGATAAGGACCCCCTCCACCCTTCCTTTATACGTGCATACACACATTTGTCAGCTTTGGTGAGGAGGAAGAATCACAGTGAGGGCAAACTGTCTTGAGTGGAAAGATTTTTCATTGAAAGAGTTTTGCAGAAGGAAGGTGACTGACTTCCTGTTGAGTTTACACAGAAAAGAGCCTGTGGTATGTTGACTGGTGGGTTGACAGGTGGAGAGGTGAGGCCGAACATTTAGAGGCTTCTCTGAGATCAGGCATTTGATACAACACACTTACTACAAAATAAAAGCACCGCGCCCGGGCCGCTCATCATAAATAACACGTCAGGCTCAGTCAAACATTATTGGCTTATCTCCAGAGGAGGTGACACTTCGCGGTGACGGCCGGTGAACTCCGCATGAGGAAGACTGTGCGAGAAGAGGCGGAGCACCGGGGGCCGCTCACCGAACACCCACTGCTGCTCCTCCGCTTATCTGAGAGAGGCGGCAGCAGATGCGCCGTCCAGCCCCGGTTTAAGTCCACTAAGAAGCCACTAGTCCAATTAACCGAGAGAGAGAGAGAGAGAGAGAGAGAGAGAGAGAGAGAGAGAGAGAGAGAGAGAAGAAGAGCCACGCACCGACTCTCACCCCAGCGCTCCCCGGCTCGGAGATGGATGTGAGCTCCGCCGGTGACGACCCGACCCCTCGGCCCGCTCAGCACGAGGACACGAAGCGGCGCCGCGAGATGAGTTCAGGTTCACGGCGGTAGAGTGGAGATTTTCGGCTCTCTCGCAGCGTTAAGGGGTTGTTGTTGTTTTTTTTTCTTTCTCTCTCTAAGCTCCTCTCGAGGAAGAGTCGCTGCTCACAGGCCCGAGTGCGCGCGCGCGAGTCGTTTTGGGGCGACGGAGTTTTTTATTTTTGGTTTGTTTGTTTGTTTTTTCTTCGTTTGTTTGTTTGTTTCCCGCTCGAGCTGCTCGCCGAGGTGGACCCGTGAACATGGAGACACACGTCGACGTGCTGCTCGTCACCGCAAATGTCGGCTCGCTCTTCGACAATGTGAGTATACCTGGGGGGGGGGGGGGGGGGGGGGGGGGGGGGGAGGTGATTATACTTAATGCTGTTAAGCTGACAGACAGACACTGAGAGATGAGGGAGTGCAGGAGGGAAGTTTGTTTGTTCTTTACCTCCGGGGGGGCTCCCATCTTTGGTGCAACAGGTGTGCCCGCTTCTTCACGCGCTCAAAGAGACGTTAGTCTACGTGCGTCTCACGTGCGTGGCACAGCTGACGCCACACGGTCGTCTTACTGTCTGTGTTTCCGTCCTCAGCTGTCACTGACAGCGGGACTCACCGCTGTCCATCCAAAACGACAAAAGCCACGAGCCAAAGTTGACCTGTTGTCGTTATCAGTGGCACGCGCATGTCACGTGGCCACTAATGGCCAAATAATGAGAGGACTCAGGTAGGACTCAGATATACTGTGACACTGGGGGGGTCAGTTGGGACAAAACCCAACACTGAGCTGTTCATCAGATCCCAGTCTGAAGTCAGGACTCTGTTACACCTTGTTGGCACGAATGTTACAGGCTGAAGAGATTAGGGAGGGGAAAGGGTTATAAAATCAAGTAAAAAGGGGCAGAAATGGAAGAAAATAATGTACTATAGCTCGGTGTCTGCGTTTGTGAAACACTGGAAGTGTCTCTGTGTGTGTAAGTCTCTGCAGGTAGATAAAATATATGACCTTCAACCCAAGACCAGCTGTATGTAACATGTTTAAAAAGAAGTGAAATGTAGATGATAGGCTACTTAAAATTTGAGAAAAGATGTTTCAGGTCAAAGAGGGGTGAACTGAGGTTAAAGTACGTCAGTGTAGTAACAAAAAGTTCAGTATGATCCTTATTTAACTTGTCTTGTCTGTTGTTTCGTAATGATGTTGCTGATGCTCATCTTGGCGGGAACATTTTGGGTTATACAAAAGTTTAAGCGATGCCAGTCTGAGCTGTCATTTCAGTGAAGCACTGAACCTCACATGTTGACAACAAGTCATTTAGACCACGTTCACTTAAGATGGCAAATCATAACTTTGTCTACTTTTGCTATATAACCCGAACATCCATGATATCTAATGTCGTTCGATTTTTGGGGATGTGTCCCATTACAGTCGTCCTCCAGACCCTCTAAAATAGTTCACACCATCATTTGTATAGATTTGACCTGTTTGGACCCTGTGATCGTTACCTCCCACAACAATGTGCAATCAATCCTTGTTGAAAATCACTGTTTATATTGTTAGAACGGGGAGCAGGGGTATGTTTCTCAATAGTCCGTTTATTGTATCCTTATCAGACTGTATGGTATTTCCATTATCAGCTCCAGTGGTATCACTGTATTTCTGTGATCTTATGTAAGGTATAGTGGTTTATAACATGCTCTTAGATGTTTGTATCTTTGACAAGTGAACAGTAAGAGCACTTCTTTTATAAGGGATTAAAGAGATTAGACTGTATTTGAGCATTTCTAAACACATCCAGAGGTTTTTAGCTCTAGCCCGTGCTGGGCTGACCAGGCTCTCAGACACTGCAGGGAGGAGGGCTCTTACACTCATGGAAATTTGGCTCAGGACCATGTTTCCGGTTGCCAGATCTGGCTCCAATGAAAACATGTTAGATCCCATTGTGGGAGATATGTAAACAGATGAATATCTTCCCCGGGGGGACTCTAGCTTTTCTACTTACTTAACCCCCCCGCCCCCTCTATTTCTATAAACAAACCCTCCTAAACATTCACCCAGCCTTCAGGATAAGAGCAAGACCTTAAGCACATCATGGGATAAATCCTCTTGCTTCACAGTGCCGGACTAGCCGTGTGCCCTGTCAGAGCAGTTTAGCCTGCGAGACGGTCAACTCTTACCGCTACTCGCCTCCACCGGTCACATTTCTATGGCACACCATTGCAGTATCCCGGCGATGATGTCTGTTGTCTCGTGAGCTCACGTAATGACTATGTATGGACACTTTTGTTGGACAGACTTTCCTTTTGGTGACACACACATGATAATCTGTAAAAGCCTGACTTGCTGGAACACATTATTGCCAAAAGACCCATTTCAGCCAATTTTCCCAAGTATTATCAGCCGACTGGGGAACAACAACACATTAACTTAATCACCATGCTGCATTCATCAACGCTAACAGTTTCTAAGGAACAAGAATCCTGCGGCAGCTCGGGCAGGACCTTTCTTCTCCTCCTCTCTAGTTCAGCATGCCCGGTCTTGTCGCCTCGCACAGTGCCACTAGTTTGCTACAGACTGGACTGTGAACGTTTTCCATTCTTGAGGCGTTTCAGGTTGCCCTCTTTTCATTTTTAAGGAACTGTATTTTTTATGAGCAAACAGAGTTAATTGCTGTCTGAACTTGATCTCTAAATATAGTTATTTATGGGGGTCGGTGGACACAGCCAATGGCCATGAGGACACGCGGACTGCGTCAGTAGCAGGAGTGATGTGAGAGAAGTCCTTCACATCACGACGGTTGCGCTGCAGTCATCCCTGTCACACTACCATGCAAATACACTATGCAAAGCCATTTCTCTGCCGGTACAAACACACCTGGCGTCGCAGAGGATTGTACATTACTCTGCGACAACACTGCGGGGGAAAATTTTGAAATGGGCGTGTAAGAAACATGTTCGCACGCACAAAGTTAAGTGGTTGTTGATGGATGCCCTGCAGTTTTCGAGTTAGTTGGAAAGGATTCACTGTTTTGATTATCAGAGACACAAAAGGCATTTACTGTCAGTCAGTGTGTAATTCTACCCAACATGCTCGGGGGGAATATATGTCACGCCCATTGTGGACCTGCACATAGTTGTTTACAGCTACACAGGGATACATGGTGGAGGAGGTAACTAATAATAATAATAATAATAATGACAACAACAACAATAACAACAATAATAATAATAATAATAATAATAATAATAATAATAATAATAATAATAATAATAATAATTAATTCATATTATTATTGTTATTATTATTATTGTTGTTGTTGTTGTTGTTGTTGTTATTATTTAAACAGCCAGAAAGATCTGTTCACTGCACACAAAACATTAATTAAATGGCCAACTGAAATGAAAATCTTATTCTTAAGTGTGGCTTTTTCTTATCTTTTCTTCCAAATCCTGCCCAGGGCAGCTGTAATACCTACAGTGCAAATGGTTCTAAACATAGGAAGGGTCTGCTAAGTAAGCCTTAGTCTTGTCTGACAGATTGCTGTGTGTGAGGTTTATCCTGCAACGATGTGTGGCCGGTTGCCAGATTATTACAGGTGCAGTCACACTCGACCGAGACAGACTGCATCCTGGAACACTCAGGATAATATTTCCAGACAGTCGTTTTAACCTGCCCAGGGTTAATATTAGCTCAGAGTATTTCCTCTCTGTGATCGATGACATCCAGGCTTCCTGTTTGTCTGTGAGCTGGCAGAGTAATTTTACAGTAAGAGGGTATAATTTATTTTGTTTCTATTCATATAATTACATATGTGTGTGTAAAACCTTTTTCCACAGCAGGAAGCTATTTTCAGCAGCAAAGCGCTGATAAATGTAACTAAATACTTCAGTAAGGAAATAACAACAACAAACACAAAGTAAGTGGTCCTTGATAGTTGCACTTCAAAAGAAAGAGCGCTGGTATTGTTTATAAAGCCTTTAGGGACTATTCATGTGAGCTAGCTCGGCAGAAACTGTTGAGTGGAGATAATAAATGGATACATATGTGCCAATACCCAAAAAACAGGAAATGAAGGAGTTAAAAAAACGATTGAGGTGAAAGTGAAAATAAAAAATCAAGAGTAATAATAATAATTTCATCACCTGATTGTTGTTTAAGGAGAAACTAGCTCAATTGTAAAAGGAAAGTATGCTTTATATTTCTGTTTACATTTCATTTTAATTATTCAAACGGCAGCGTTATTTATTGATGTATTCAGCCTCAACTTCATTGTCTCTGAGGGGAAATTTGTCTTGCCGCCAGGTAAAACACACAACACACAGATGCATAGGCACATAGTCTCAGGTACAACAAATCACAATAATGCGAAAAGTTAATGTGGCAGCCTGGAGTGTGTTTAGCCGCCGTTGACGTTAAATGGGAAACTAATCATCAGTTGAGCATTGAGCAGTTTGGTGGCCTGAGAGAGAAAAGAGTGCTTCAACCTGTTAGACATGAACTTTGGTCTGGAGGTAGGAACTCAGATTCTCCATACAGAGGATGGAGAGGAAAGAAGTTGGTTGACTGGTAACCAGTTGAACCTTTGGAGTAAATGCAGTCGTTGCTGCGAGTTTTATTTACAAATTCCCACCCATATTTGCAAAGGTTTCGGAGTGTATACGACTGAAGAGCAAAAACAGCTAAAAGCAGAGCAAATATTTGATTTACACAAATCAGGTGCCCAGAAATGAGAAAAAAAATGAATGCTGATGCCGCTCTGTGTCTCCTGGATGTGTAACAGCCAACTGTGTGCTAACAGAGCATAATGTCAGTGTTGTGCTCATAGTTTGTTGCACTGCCCCAGTGTGGCCAAAAATGAAATAAACGCAGGTTTCATGTTTGGTTTTTGACCATTTTATTCAGTAAGATTTTCTCTTTGTCATTTCATAGGTGGGTGAAATCCAAAATGAATGGTTACAAGAGCTGTTCAAGGTAAGTTATTTCAGTACTAACAGTGTTACATATTTCTCTTACATTTAATGGACAGTGTGGGGCTGTTTAGGCAAATAAAATAAACCATTACGTAGCCTGGTCCTTTTTCATAGGCTGCTTGCATAATTATGTTAGTGATATCCTAACATACATGACAACTCGACTCTTCTCTGGAAAACAGTCACTCTGATGACAAACACAACAGGCTTAGCACAGAAATTTAATAAGAGGAAAAGCTCCTCCTGTCTCCTAGTGGGTAGTTGACTTCATCCTGTAACACACGTTGCGTTGACCCTCTTCTCTCCTCATTACTCTGTAATGTAACACCTGTAGACTGAGGCCTGCTTGTGTTGCTTTGTCACAGACTATCCACTGCCACAAGCCGCAGTTCGTGGCCCTGCACTTCCAGGAGGTGGGAGGGAAGGACTACATGGTCAACATGGGCCACGCTGAAAACTTCTTTTGGTACGAAAAGCGTGCCAGTCATCATCCACGCTGTTCTTGCTCCATCAAGTGTTTGATATGACCACAGATCTTTGAGAAAGAAAAAACTCTCTCCTTCTTTTAAATGTTTCTGTATTCAAATAGCACTGTCATTAAGTGTTATATTCATTCATCATTCATCATTCTGCCCAAGTTATTTTCTCCTATAAACCCAACTTGAAATTTTCATATAGATAGGTATGTCAATCAAGCAGCCCAAAACACAAAATTTTCACATTTCAGTCATGGAAAGTAAGAAAACCAACAAATTAACGATTAAAATGCTTTCTAGTTTTTTGTCTATCCACTTAATGGACTAATCTCTTCAGGTCTACGTCAAAGTGAACAACCTTTCTGGCTCTCTCACCTGATGATAACTCTGTTGTGCTCTGTTGTTTCCAGGACCATTGAGTCCAGCGAGGAAATGAGAGACTTTGACAGAGTCTCCATCTATGTGGACAATCACTTTCAGGCAGAAGATAGCTTCACGGTAAGGAACTTTCAAACCTCTCTGTCAGAGTAGTTCACATGTTCTTCCACTAGATGGAGTCCTCCTCCATGTTAGTGTGCGGGTAGTTCGGGCCGTTCGCCGTATCCCGCAGGAACTGGTTCCCGCTCACTCAAGGAAAAAAAGTTTGTACAGGTCATGTCTTTTGCATCTGATGACTGATGTTGTGAAACCCTTTCTTATCAAGGTGACATATTATTTCACTGAAAAATATGGACAAACTAGAGTTCCCAGCTACAAGAACTGGCAGCATGTAAGAACTAAGAGGTTGATTAAGATGGATTATTTTGTAAATTTATTGGATTCAGTATATTATTAGATTTTAGCTTATTTACAAAAGAGGAAAATACAAAAGTGCAAATATTTAAAAAATGTCAGCGTGATCAAAACATGAAAAGCATAATCAAAATAAATCTAAAAGTTTTTTGTGTAAATGTCGTACAGTCTGTTCTGTATTTTTGATTGAAAGTTTTCCCTTTCTGATAAAGGAACTGGAAATATGAGGGAAAACTAGAGAAATAGTACACTATTAGCTCCTACTGCAATCAGAAAATGACTTGTAATCTGGTGTGTTGTTGTGTGTGTGTGTGTGTGGGTGTGGTTGTGTTCATGGACTGACTTTCATATAGCAACACTCACCGCACAGATGCACAGTTTTATCCAAGACCCATAGATCTTGGAGATGTAGTGCGAAACAATGTTTTAATAGTTAAACAGCGTGAGGGGATGTTTTAAAGATAGGTTTGTTAAAACTCACGCCATTGCTCGCGTCTCTTATCATCATCTATCGTTGCACCCAGAGTCTCACCTGAAGTCTGAGCGGGCACTCTCCAGTTTCCTGCTGCGCCACTGCTCGGGTCATGGGTTCAGCCTCAATCCACACACCTGTCATGAAAGCCATTTCCTGCTTCCAAATTCTTTTTTTAGTGACCTTACACAACACGAGTTTTCAGTCCGTCCTCTTGGAACTGAAACACGTTAGTGGTTATTCAAAACGGGCCTGCCGGTATCAGTTTGTCTGAAATTTGGCCCGGGTTAAGAGCAGCACCTCCCCCGTTGAGAAAAGTGGCTGAGTATTTCTTAAACTATTAACCCTTTACTCCTCCCATGTGATACCCTCACATTCGCCCCCTGACAGTAAGGGTCAATGACTGCATCTGCAGACTGAAGGTGTGTGAAGTAAAAAGGGGGAAGTCAATGGCCAGGTGTGGGGGAGACAGGCCAAAGTCAATACATTTAACTCTAGATTAAAACTATTGATCCCAGCCCATTTGTGCACGATAAATAAAGTGCGAGGGGGGGGCGGGTGGAAGACAGCTGGGACTAAGTTTCCCCTGCGCTCCAGTGTTCGCACCCTCCACTGTTTGCCCAGAGAGGGTTGCAGCCCCCCCGCCACCCCTCCTAATGCCTCATT
The DNA here is from genome assembly GCA_028564955.1 of Terapon puta. NCBI lineage: Eukaryota > Metazoa > Chordata > Actinopteri > Centrarchiformes > Terapontidae > Terapon > Terapon puta. The sequence continues at coordinate 8,601,866 of JAOXYL010000086.1, forward strand.
CTCATTTCGTCTGTGCCACCTGCATTGATTTTCAATTTGTTTCCCCTTGGCTGCGGATCATCAGTTATGTGGCCAAGAGAGAGTTTGGGGGGTTCTCCTTTCACCGGGGCTGCAGGAGTAGAGGGGGCAGACTCGCATGCATTCCCAGTACAAATGGTGTTTTGATAAAAAATCACTTGTAAGTCAATATTTTTTTATTAAACTGTGCACAAACCTGATTGATGAAGATAGGTGTTTGGCAGAGTATGTGGAGGAGAATGTGTATCTGTGTTTGAGTGCGGGTGTGTGTGTGTGTACTTTGCCGTGCTGTTTAAACATAACATTGTACTGACCCAACATTAACAAGACCAGATTTAGTGCAGTTTTCACAGTATAATCATTGGCTATCCTACAAGAAGTATCATTTAACTGTAATTGTTTAAAAAAAAAATTACACATTTAAAAAAAAAAAAAAAGAAAAAAAAAGCTTGCTTCTCAGCACCGTCTTTACTCAGCCTTTAAAACTGCGTTCACCAACCTGTCACAGTGGCTCAAACAGCTCCAGCCTAGTTTGGACAAGTTGGCCGCTAATTGCGGCTCACTGGACCCAACCACGGAGACTCTTCCATTTTATTAAATGAGGATGACTTTGGCACTGAAGATAAATGATCTCTTCAGGGAGAGATCTCTCATGCTCCAGCTGGATGTTTGTGTGTGTGTATGTGTGTGCGAGTCAGGTGGGTGGGGGGGTTGCGCGGCGGTCCGTCACGCCCCGAGCCCTGAGCGCTGGCTGATTTTTCTTCGGCCCCCAGTCACAGCGGCAGCGTTGTCAGACAGCAGGCCTACTGCTTAATACCTTTTAAATTGTTTTAATTTTCTGTCTTTATTGATCTCACAGGCCATGATTAATCAGATCAGTGGAGCAGGCAGTTAGTACATTAAAAATTGTCAGCGCCACGTCAGGGATGATTGGGTGCTGAAGTGTGTGTGTACGGACTGTCCGTGGATGTGTTGTGCAGCTACGTGCTCACTTTGAACGTCTCTATTCTTTAAAGTTTCATGTGTCTTTGGGAGAGTAACAGTATTTACTGTGTCGCGATGGGTTGTTCAATACAGGGCTCATGATGGGGATATGAACAATTCAATTAATCATGTCAGACGTTGAGATGATTTCTCCTGTTTTTGTCACCATGTTTAGATGTTTAGGTTTCACAATGTGAAAGCACTTTAAGTGGGTCACACAGTGCTCAGTTGTGCCCTTAAATATTACAGTTTTAGAAAGTTAAACGTTGCAGCAATTGAAAATAAATTCTGACATCACAGGTGGCATTTCAGATTGAACCCTACATTGATGTTTATGTCTTGTTTGATGAATTGTTTTCTTCATTCTGCAAGACTGAAGATGTCAAAATTTTGTTTATGGGGATTTTCTGAACCAAAGGTGTCTGCAACAACAATGAAGGTGTAATTTCACTTTGAGAATTTCTCCAACTGCGAACTCCTTGCACTTTTGTGATGTTTGAGTTAAATGGAAACCAATGTTTTCTTTTTTCTGTTTTTTTTTTTTTTTTTTAACAAAGTATAACTTTTGTTTGTGCTGTTGACAGTTCCATTTATCAGATATATCACTAACTTTATTTCACTTTTTCCACAGGCGTTGGGGAGCATGTACTTCACCCACAAAACTCTGAAAAATATCCAGCAGTATGATTTTAATGGTAAAAACTTTAACTCTTAATGCATGATGTCTGCATTGATCTTGACCATTTTATTTTTTGTCAGCTAAGGGTGGCTTTATATTGCTTTTTTTCCCTTGAAAAAAATGAGATCATTTTATTTGAACCACTCCCCATGCATCCTGTACTGTTTTGATGATGGTTCATAAGAGAGATTTTACATATGATGGGCAAGAGTCCTGTCCTGTTTTTCAGTATCGGGGAATTCAGGACTTCTCTCTGTGTATAATGACACTTTGATGGCCACCCCTCCTAGCCAGATATTTGCAAAGAACCTGAATTTAAATCGGAGCTGTTCTTCTCCTGCTGCATAGTCCAGTCACGTTAGGCGTGAAAAAGCTCCTCAGAAAAGCTTATGGAAGAACCATAAACATCCTGCAGCTGCCACTCGCTGTGTGGCCCAAACCGATTGTTGTTCACCAAACACAGTCTAATGGCTCGCTTATAGATCCTCTCATCACGTATGCCACTCTGATGAGGTTAACACCAGTTTATTGATTGCTGTTTGCATGTTTTCTCACTCTTTCACATGTCACCCCTCTCCCCTTTCGCCCCCTCTCTCACAGTTAAGGATTTTAAAGCGGTGTCGGGGCAGAACAAGCACGTGGGCTCTCTAGAAGGGGTCACCACAGTGGAGAAAGAAAAATTCCCAAAGAATTTCTGGCCTGATGTGAGTATGTATGCATGAGTGTGCATCTGTGTATTCCTACAGTGTGTGTGTGTGTGTGTGTGTGCAGGTGTGGGGAGGGGTACGTGAGGGCCAAAGGGAGATGTTGGGACAAATGAGTCTACTGGGGCTGTAGGGGCTGTCTGCTTGCTGTGACAGGGAGATGAGACAAATTATGTGAAAGAATCAATGATTATCAGTTTGGCCCTTCAAAGACACGGCTCACTGCTGTTTAGTGACTCACTCTAATTTGTCTCTGTTGCAGTTCAAGTGGTCCAGAAAGGGCTTCATGAGGACCCGCTGGATCATACACAACCAGTACGTACCGTGCGCTAACCTCACTTTGACGGAAAGGTTACAGCTCTGCTCAGCTCACTTTCACTTTTACTTGCTCTTTGACTTCTGTGAAATCCGGTCAATGGAAAAAGTGGTCCTGAGAACTCGCTCTTTTAGAACAAAACAAGCAGCCTTGTGCTCGTACCGGTTTCCTTTGTCAAACAGCTTTGAAAGCCAGTGTGTTAATCTGTTATGATAAAGACAAAGAAGCCCTGCTTTCATGGAAGAACTGCCACAGTTGTCTGTACTGAGAAACGAAAGAAAGGAAATCATGAGTGATTTATCTGTCATCAAACAAAGGACAGTCTGCTTTCCTTCGTGCTTCCTCTTCTGACGCCTTTGAGGGTGGCTGGGTAACCTTAGAAATGTTTCAGTATGACTGCCAATTAGAATTTTGACACCTCACTTACTATCTCAGCGATAACTCTTCATGACAAATGCACATGATTAAAATCTGATTCTGCCGTTCAGTTCACCTCCATGCAGCATTTTGGCATCTTTCATTTTTCTGTTTGTACAAGAGGCTATTTCAGTGTTTTGCTGGCCCCTAAAAAGATCTAAAATCCCACCGTAAACTACCTTGTCAGCACCAAATAGCGAATTTAGCTATTAAAGGGCCAGCTTTTTCCCTCAGGAGGTGGTGGAGACCAAACGGAAGGAAAATGATCAGTGAATACTGGAGTTAGGTGTATTAGGTCTCACTAGAAGTCTAATGTTGTTTCATGCTGTATCTCAACTAGGTCGTGCAATACCAGTCTCGTGTGCACAGCTCATTTATGTTGTCCACAAAAAGCCACAGTTCAAATGATTACCTAAAATGAAACAATCATAAATTAGAAAAATTATCATTTGATTAGTGAGTATCTGACCAGACATTTAATGCCCACTTTCTATACTGTTTACACTTTGGTTGATAAAAATATTAAAATATACAATATTTAGGTCCCTTACCCAGCCCTCCCTCACATTTGTTTGAGCTCTTTCCATGTTGAGAAACACTCCCTGCAGCTTTCGTGGCTCACACTGACACCTTTTGTTTTCTCATTACCCCAGTCACTATTTCAGTCTGTGTCGCACCTTGTGGACCACCAATGCAGCATGGCTGTCTGCTACTTATATGATGGGTGTAATGAATCCAGTCAGATGACATTAAGCTGAAATAGCCCTGAAACAAACCAGGATACATCGTACAGTGCGACTGATACAGCCTGTGTTTTTCTGAGAACTTTGGTCACTATTTGCTCTGCTGTGTTGTTACCTGGGGATAATAACAAAAGGAACCCACAATCTGGGCCACAACATTACGCTGTGAGTCAACACAGCTCGTTGGTTAGATGCACATTAATTGTTTTTCAGTGACAGCCAAAGAAAAGGAGTGAGCGCTCGGCACAAAAGACAAATGTGCTTGTTTGTGGACTCAGCATTAACACGAGTGCACTCACTGATAAGAAAGCTCCTCATAAGTGACACCCGTGCTGGCACACACGCTCGCCTATCACATGCCAGGCCTTGGTGTTATCAGATTGTTTCCTGTTTCCTTTCTCCACCTGCCACATATCACTATATTTTGTCTGTGTGTGTGTTCTTCACAGAGGTCTGGACCTGGTCAATGTCCACCTGTTCCATGATGCCTCCAACCTCATTGCCTGCAACGCCAGTCCTTCCATATACTCGGCGAACCGCAAAAACGCCCTCAGATATGTCATCAACAGGTCAGATTTCAAGTTGCACCATAAAAATGTTTTTAAAAAAATCCCCACTTTCCCCAATTTGCTCCTTGACTCCTAATGCCATCTGCTATGTGTTTCCTATTTTTGTAAACGGGATGTTTCAGGGAATTTACACAATGGAACAATAGATCCCCTCTCACTGTATGGTTTATTTGAGAAAATGACCCAAACATTTGTGTGATTTCAGAATATCAGACAGCCGCTACACTCCTCTGCCTTTCTTTCTGTTTGGAGATTTCAACTTCCGCCTGGACGCCCTCAGTCTGGTGCAGGTATTTCACAGCTTTCATTCTCCCTGACATTCATCAAGTCATCGTGATGTATCAGTCTGGTGTTTTGACACAGGCCCTTGCCCTTATTTGTGTTTCCACGAGCAGCATCTGTCCAACTCGGCAGATGTGCAGACAGTGAAGAAGGACAGCAGTAACGAAGTGGAGAAAATCATCTGCGAAGAAAAAGACAACGACCACCAGGTGATTAGAGCTGGCTCAGATAAAGAAAAAAACAAAACAAAAAAACACCTGGTATTTTATTGTCAGTGCTGCTTTAACCTCGCTTGCCTTCGCCTGACCTGCAGGTGCTGCTCCATATCGAAGAGAAGCTGTTCACCTACCTGCACCAGGCGATTTTCAGGGAGGACAACGGCAGAGCGGTGAGCGCAAATTCAACTTTCACCCAGACTGATCTCAGCAGCTGCACCACATCCTCTGAGAAACGCGCTGAGCGTATAACCTGTAATACAACAGGCTGCTTAGCAACAATCTGACATGTCTTCACAGATCTTAGATTAGATCTTATCAGCGGAAGTACAGTCCTATGAATGACAGTACAGTAAATACAAAAGTTGGAGGTAAACAAAACTGCGATAACTTTTGACAGTAAACCGGGTTTTCACACATGCTCAAGTTGCACTCACTCACCTCCTGCTTGTTGCTTTCTTGAGACTTCCTTTAATCATCGATGACCTCTATCCTGCAGCTTTTGAAGTACGACAAAGAAGTCGCAGCTTTTCATGATGTTATTAGAGAAGAGGACATCAAGTTTCCACCGAGGTAAGACGTGACTGGGCTACCTGGTGCTGCTCTGCTGGTCCCCCTCAAATGCTTAAATCTCTCTCTGTCTCCCTCTTGCCAGCTACCCATACAGCGAAGAGTACACTAAACCGACCCAGTACATGAACACTCGCTGTCCTGCCTGGTGTGATCGAATCCTCATGTCACACACAGCCCAAGAGTTCATCCACAAGGTCCGCCACTGCTTACTGCTCTTGTGTTTGAAGATTAAATACACAACTTTCTGAAGCCGTCTTTACAAAATTGACAAATTTGGACTTACTTAAGGATGGTAGCTGTTGTTTAATTGTTTAATTTCACATTTAATTTGATTTGTGTCCAAATGGTGTAAAAGTTGTTTTTTCTTTTCAGGCAGAAGACGGTGAGACGAGTGTTGTTTACAACACAGTGGGTCCTAATATCTGTATGGGAGACCATAAGGTAACTATTTAAATAGAAAATCTATTGTGAATTCAAACAAACCAGCCATGTAGATTAACAGTGGTGTGTTTTCCTGCAGCCGGTCTTCTTGTTCTTCTCGCTGAAGACAAATGACCATTGACTCGGACCCTTCTCAATGGTGAGAGCACGTGTCAGTGAGTGCACATCTGTACGTTTGCGCGATGTGTGTGGAAGTGCATGCGTGTGTGTGTTGTGATTCCAAAGGGGAGATTTGGTGTGTGAGAGCGATCGCAGTAATCTCGCTCGGCTCCCCAGAGAGTCGTAACCTAGGCTGGCCCATTGGAGTCGGGATATGAACTAAGATGAAGTGCCGGCGGGACAGAGCGCTCCTTTGTGTCCGGCGTAGTAGGACCACAGGCGATCAGCACCTTTCACTGATCTATGTCCATTGAATCCTCTCCGCTGTCACAGTGGCTAAAAAAACTAAGTGCACCGCATGGCCCGCTTTTCATTAATTACCATCTGGATGGTCGGCCTGAGAGACATGCATTGTGCCAGACAGCGTATTGGCATTTTTACGGCCATGATTTTGTTTTGCTGCCATTTTAAATTTATTCTTTTAAGGATGGACTGCTTTTTCATGAGCGTCCTTCTTCAGTGGGCTGCAAAATGATGAGACATGCAATAAAGGGGCCTAAAAGATGCTACAGCCAGCTCCCTTTTTTCCTTTTGCATTTGACACACAACAAGAAGTTCATTCCTGCACCTGAGTAATTTCTCAGGCTGCATTTTTGCAGTAAGGGAGATATTTTACATTTCACCTTGAGTGCATGTTGATAAAGCACAAGGTTTTACATCTGACATTTAAATAGTTAAATAAAAGATTAATTTATGGTCACATTTAATTGGTTATTCAAAAATCATAAGGGAGGTTTTGTTTTGTACTTTGAATACAGCTTTGAAAGGCTTCCAGTGTCCTCATACCTGTTATTAGTGCTGTCTCAAACCTTTAATAATCATTGTCAACAAGAATCTGTGTCCACCCATTTTATCATTCTTGCCTTTGTTTCTGTTGGCATGCAACCTATGATGCCTGTGTGTGTGTGGGTGTGTGTGTGTCTGCAGGTCCGTAGCCGCACGATCCTCACAGCCCTGCCACTGTGTCAGAACGAGAAGGTAATCAGCATGATGATTACCTCACAACAACCCACCCATCAGCCAGCAGTGGGTCTTCAACACAAATCAGTCCTCGCTGTGAAAACCCCGTCCTCACACCTGATCTCAGTCACTGTCGCCTGCAGCTGGAGTGACACAAGCACAGATTCATCAGCAACTGTCACTGACGTCTGAGGCACTTTTCCAGAATTTCCCCTCACAGTCGGACCTGAAGTCCCCCGACCTGAAAGCTTAGTGTCACTGAGGATGTATTTCCTGCTCGCAGCCATGCAGACTGTTTTTCCTGTGCGACCAAACAGTGGTGTAAAGACTGCAGCATGTGGGCAGGGATATGCGATATGTGCAAAATATTCCAACATTTTGAATGAGTGATTTTATTTGTTACGTTTTTAAAAATAAGCCGTCCCAGCCATGCCATCACAAATATACTCATTTCTTATTGTCCAAAGTAATTTTTAAATCTCTCCAGTCCACTTTGTAACACTGAACTGAATATCTCCCACTCAGTAGGTTTTAAAGTAGCTGTCGAATTCAACCATTCAGGATGTATAATTTGATGTAAGTAACTCAATTATTATGAAGAGCATAAGCGTAATTATGACACACAGCCTGTGTAAAGACTACAGAATGAAAACAAAAAAAGTATGGGATCTTTATTGGACAAATTCTACTGACCATGTGCATGATTTCATTTTGTTTTCCATGCCATTTTTAGTTCAGGTATGTACTTTCTGAAGTAGGTTACTAACAGTGTAATCAGGATTTTTACACCAAACGGGAAACCCAGTAGAGGAATGCCGTTATCTCAGTTTCTTATTTGATCAGACATCACCTACAGATAACAGGTGAAGTCATTTGGGTTCTTCAATGACTGGCAACATGTTTTTCATGCACGTGTAGCTCGGCAGTAGTCAACATTGACTGAAGTCTGTTTATGAATGCCATGGGACGAGCTCAGTTCATCCCTGTAACACAGCAGCAGAGTGTCTCATCTTGTTGGATTTAAAGTTGCATTCTTTGGCTTTTTTTGCCGTGCACAAACCATACATATAATACCAAGTGCTTTATCCCACAAGCGACAGCATGTGGCTCAGCAGCTCTCACTGTTTCAATCCCCTCACTCAGACAAAGTTTCCTTTACCGGCTGCACAGAAATCCCCTCCACCCTGTTGCGGCTGGCATCGACCATCTCACATTGCCAAAAGAACTTTACTTACTTCTAACTGTAGTTAAGGAGTGTACGTGGCTTCGCATGTCCATCAAAAAATCATAGTATGTACCCGTGTGTGCACCACACACAACACAGAGGGGAATGTTTGCGTTTGGATTTCTTTGAGTTTTGTTTTTATGTTGTTTTGTTGATTCATAGTATGATACTGTAACAAATGTAATTTGTATTTGATGTGTGAGTTATTGGTTAGATTCTTTGATCCGGCATTAATAATGACTAAAAACTGAAAATTGAAATATGTTTGTGGTTTGTTACTTCCATCCATCCACCAGCTGTACCGGTTTATCCTCGAGGGACACAGGGAGGGCCAGAGCCAATCGCAGCTGACCCTTTATTTTATTATTTAAAATGTTTTTTTTTTTCAGTGTTTGGTTATACTTCTCATAGTTTGAAGGGACAGTACACGCCCAATATTCTCACAAAATGACTTTTCATGCATAAATTCACACATATTCTGTTAGAATTTCACATATTTGAGTTTGGACTGTCAGTCGTGTTTGTAGAGTGGGACCCAAGCCTCGCCATAACAAAATTAAATTAAGAATCAGCGATGCAAATGTCTGCTTAGGTTTAGAAGACTTTTTAAGTAATATACTTTTAGTGGTTTACTGTTGACCAGTCACAGGAGCGGAGTTCATTATGAGGCCAGTATTACCTTTAAATTAACTCTGGTCAAACACTACATTATTGTAATATTTCACTTTTGTAAATAAAATATTACCCTCATGAATATGCTGCATTGTTATTCATTGTTATCCTCTTCACCAGCACTGTGTATGCAGTCTGTGTTGCAGAATGAGTAGGGGATTTTTGAGGCCAACGGCTTTCAATGCTGGGAACGGCTACAGTCATTTGAGTCACACCTGTGTGGGGAAATGTTCAGTGCAAGACGCGCTCATTTGCATGCCGTGTCTCGCTGCTCTGATTTCTCTCAAGCTGACAAACCTGAAAGGTTGGATAAAATACCTCACGGTGCAGACTGCACTTCTACATGCTGTTTCCTTTCATGCCTCAGCTGTTGCAAGGAAAACAAAAGACATCTCGATTAGTTACAAGAAATAAATCACTAAGATGATCATTAGTATTATTACATTTTCTTTCACCCATAATAATATAGTAATAATATGGAGGATGCAGAATGACACAAATGCTGAGATTTAGTTTAGCCAGGTTGAAGAAATATTGAGCAGAATCATTCAGAATGGACATCAACTCAACCCAAGCTGTGCATTGCCGTATGTCTGAGTTATGCATTCAGTTTCCATTGTTATAGAGCCGAGCAGTGGGGTGAGTGGCGCTTATTTTGTGGCAGAAGAAAAATGAGCTCTAAAACAGGGTTGGTATTAAGCCTGCTCTCTAAAGCTGAAATGGGCTGACTGTTTAGGACATGTGGTTCAGATTGAGCATCTTTAACAGCCAACAAATCAAGAGACTGATTCCAACCGCTATTGAATTTCATTTTTATGTTGATTCAGTAGTTTGATTTAAACAACAGCAGCAGGTTGATGGGAGACTAAAACACGTATTTTATAATGCTTGATCATTTTAAAATATTTGCATGATCACAGATCCATTATGGGACAACGTATGACTGTTACATTAGCATAGCTGTCACAATTATTGGCGCACCCCAGCATATCTGATCGTGTTTGATACGTCTCTTTTGCGGCCTGGTGTCAGCTGCCTGAAGCATATGGAGTCTAAAACACGCCGAGTTTAAACTGTGAATGAGCTGGCCTGGCCTGGTATTGATTTCATGTTGAAGTGGGCTGTGAGGGGTCATTGTCTTCAATTAAGCCACGCCACACTGGTAAATCACACAAGATTGGACCTTTGACCTTTGCCCATCTTTTCAGCGTTTGGTGCCTTTCTGCCTGCGGTTTTTATTTAAACTGCCGCTTGACAGCAAACACACTGGCAGAGCTGGACTGCAGCGAAATAACGTGCGTTTGATTTCCCATTTAAAATCAGACAAGACAGATCGCCGCTGAGTTTGACAAATAATTCACAATAATTTATTGTGCAACATTTCTTATACCGTCCTCCTCCATATTTTTACAATGTATTTAAAAAGCAAGTACACAATAATGAAAAACAAACATGTTCAACTGACTTCAAGTAAACATTTAATTTAAGCATTTAGCAGAATTACAAATCATACATAGATAATAATATGTGAGCAGAGCCTGTTTCACTATTAGCCTGTAACACACTTTCTCTGCACTGATTTAATAAAAATACAAACATGTTTCTGCCTTTTAAGCTGTATTTTATAGTTTTTTTGTGTGTGTGGTTTATCACCACCACCATAAACCATGTACACTGACAGAATGCGTCATTCAGCGTCTGCAACACGAATGTTGAATCATCATTGAATTTTATTTAAAGCTAATTCCTCAGAAATAGCTATTTATTTCATCTTCTGATATTTTGATTGGAGGATATTTGATACTTTTTTCCACCCTCCTAAACAGTGAGACTGTAAAACATTTAATGTCTGTTGTTTGGATTAACCAGTGGACTGAGGAGGTTTTAATTAGATTTCATTTTAAAATTCAAATAAGCACAAAATAATCACAAACAGCTTCATCTGTTTAAAAAGAGAGGATATGAATGACTTCACTTTCTCTCTTTTGATATTTATTAATATTACCAATAGCATCATGCAGGTTTTTTTAATGTTATTTTCTTGTGTTTTTACAAACCCATGTGTATGCCATCCTTCCGCATCATACCAGTGTAACATTAAACAGGCCGGAGATCAGTTCTCACAGTAACTTAGAAAAGTAAAGGTCCTTCCTGCATGTGTGCGGCCTGCGTGTCTCTGATGAACGACCTCTTCTGAACATGCGTAAATGCTCATTGATTAAACGTTGTATTCAAAACCGATCATTTCCATGACAGCATGCAGGTCTGCTGAGAAGCTTGTGTGTGTGTGTGTGTGTGTGTATGTGTGTGTATGAGGCCCGTCAGTCAGATGTGGTGCGGCCCGAGGCGCAGGACGGAGAAGGCCCTGCGGTGTTTGCGCAGCAGGAGTCGGATCTTGTCGTCGTCAGAGTCCGGGTCCAGGGGCTTGTTGTACTCCTCGTCCTCCACCTCGTTCTCCGAGGCCTCCCCGCTCTGCCCCGCGTGGCTGGCCTGCGTGGAGGTCGGCTCGGAGGCGCTCTTCTTCCTCCACTTGGTGCGTCGGTTCTGAAACCACACCTGGACACAACGAGCGGAGCTGTGAGCGGTGACCCCGACAGGCGCGTCTCATTTGTTTGAAGAAGCTGGGACACAGAAACTGAAAGCTATCCATGACTTCTTTAGAACAGCTGAGAGCACGATACTCTCCCGGCCTTCACAAACGATGGCACAGTGTGCACATGAAGAGGTGTGACACTGGCACACCATCGGGCATTCATATTCCTGCTCTGGTATTTAATTATATAACAAGTTTCAGAGGTTCAAGAGAAGCAAGATGCCTCAGTGTCATTCAATACAACCACAGAAAATCTTGTTATAGAAATAAAACCAAAATGTATCAAAAAATGACATAAAAGCAGAGATATATGTTTTAAAATCACCTTATTAAATGTGCAGTATGTTGCACAAAGTGCCCAGCTTTATTGTAAATGTTATCCTTACCTTCACTTGAGATTCGGTCATGCCCAGAGAATAAGCCAGTCTGGCTCTCTCGGGCCCGGCCAAGTACTTGGTCTGCTCGAAGGTTTTCTCCAGAGCGAATATCTGATGCCCGCTGAATGTTGGTCTGGTGTGCTTCTTCCTGCCTGACATCTCCCCCAGAGGACCACCACCGCCTGAAAATTGTCAGAGGACA
>JAOXYL010000086.1:8627029-8637570 GCA_028564955.1 Terapon puta
CACACACACACACACACACAGACTAAGTTTATTACTAGAACCCAAAGTGCACATATGTAGCACAGCTGATTGGGGACTAGATGTCTCACCTGCACGGTGGACCTTGTAACTCAGTCCACCTGCTGCACACTCAGTGCCCAAACAAGCCTGTCAGCACCTTGGAGTTCAGGTATTGCACTGTTTGTCTTTGTCATTGGCAAGAACTGCAGGCAAACTGGAAATCCTGGTTTTATTTGGGGAAGTATCTCTTGCAAGAGCGACGGTGGGGTCTGAGACTTGCTCCTCATTCCTCTTCCACCCAGCTTGACCGGCCATCAGACTGGAATTTGAATGCTGGTGGACTTATCTGTTCACATACCGCTTCTCCTAATTTGAATAATTCTTTCGGCCTCCGGTTGTGTCCTCCAACCCTGACGTGCAGTATTGCGTGTGTGTGTGTGTGTGTGATCATAGTGGTGTCCTATATGGTGTGGAGCAAAGAGCTCCTTCTCTCTATTCTGAGCTGGCCTTCGCTCTCTCTCTGTCTTTCTCTCTCTCTCTCTTTCTCTCTCTCTCACACACACACATACACACACGCACACATACACAAAAGCAGAGGGAGGTGTGGGAGAGATAAAAGTTAGGAGGGGGTGTCGTGGAGTCACTGGGCAGTGTCTGGGTGGTGGAGGTGATGGACTATTTGCATTCCCCTTTGGTTAACCCTGTGCTGTGAAATATCACCTTATCTCAACAATAGGACTGCTCCAGTGAGGGAGGCGCCCCGAACTGACAAGCACCGAGAGCAGGGTGCCTTTTGAACGGGGAGGGGGGGCGAAGTGGAGTTGCTATGGCAATGCCTGTCAACCGGGAAGTCCTCCACAGAGGCAGGCAGAGCGAGGGCTGGGAGAGAGAGAGGGAGAGAGAGATTGTGTGTCCTGGTTAGTTTCAAGAGTGAGAGACAGATAGAGAGACGGAGCAGGGAGGGTGAGCAGCGTGGTTTACGTGCAGGCCGTCAGCGAGAGGGAGAGAGGTGTGAGTCCACTTGTGGGAGCCTCTTTTAAGGTGAGTGCACTCTTTCCCACGGGGGGGAACAGATTTAAATCACATGGTCTTAGACACCGAGGCCGTAGGAACTTGTGTTTGCTGCGGCTGTTTTTCTTTCTCTGAGGTTGGGTAACCTGTCTGACTGCTCAGGGCTCCACAGGATTAGTGCCGCAGACCTAATCGTGAGTGCATTGTCGGGACAGAGGGATGCTTTTGACGGTGTGCCCGAAAACAGGTTGACCCATCTGATCTGTGTGTGTGGTGTCGATGCTGAAATAGACCTGTGAGAGCTGAGCTTTATGGGCAGGTGGAGGCCTGAGCTGTTGTGTGTGTGTGTGTGTGTAGAGATGTGTACGTGAGAGAGAGAGAGAGAGAAACAGAGAGAGAGAGAGGATACTGTGGGCAGTGTTTCCCCACATGTCAGCCCTCATTGCTCTGCCCAGTGTGCCCACTGTACAGCTGAGCTCCAGAGAGTCAGAGGACCTCATCACTTTCCATCCTGCTGCAGGTTCTGGGCCATAATGACCTGAAATCAGGACGGTCCAATCATCACCGGTGGCTCCCCTTACTGTCAGGGTGATTTCCACAGCCGGCTCTGATTCCCTTTGTGATATTACTGAGGGCCCGGGCTGCCAGTCCTCATATCCACAGGCCGCACTCAGCTTTGAAGATGCAAGGTGACAGGCGTAAGGAGTTGTTGGGATTTTGTTTTGCTGCTTTCGCTGCCTCTGGAGCGTGTGTTTTCTCATGCTCTGTCTGACACACTGAATTACACTTTTGCAAATCTTGAGCCTTATGAGGTGCGTTTGCTCTAAGAGAAAAAGCTGCACAGAGACAGAGAGAAAGAGAGAGAGAGGTTTTGATTTATCGCCCTGCAGCTCCTCCTGGGAACGCATCCCCTCTCCATTGACAAGAAGCACACAGGCCCGACTCCTCCCGGTGCTTGGGCCGGAGGAGCACCATACAAGGAGGTGAAATACTTCCCTCCTGATAAATGCGTGTATCCCCCAATAACCGCATATCATAAACTCGCGGCTCCAGGACCTTGTATGGGCTGCGTCCGCACATCTGCTAAGTTGCAGGAGGGCAGCAGCGGCTGTGTGATCAACCTCGCAGGACCTCCGACATCTCTCACATAACTGCAGAGTGACTCATTTGGTGTGTTTAGAAATAAATGCCTGCTTTATTTATTCACCAAATGTGCTTTTAATCACCCTCTCACTGCTTTTTAAGGCAAATTTTCTTTTGTTTTTTTTTTTTTTTTACGATCAATGTTATGTAACTCATTGGGCAGCAGTAACGTTGCTCGATAAGACTTCACCCTTCGGTCTGTCCTGGTGCTCTAAACATCATATCCAGGAAAGAAACACTTCATCTCAATATCTGTTTATACTTTTTGAAGATTGCACAAAGTGACCAAGTGTGTTTAAAGTCAAATGCGATGCAGGTCAGTGCTGACCAAAACAAAACGGCCGCCTTAAGCAAATACTGAGCTCATGTATTTGCCGCTTTTCCTTCATGTGTGTGAACAGCTCCCTTCATGGGGCTGTGCGCTCATGGTGTCAATGATTAACTCTCTTTCCCCTCTCCACCCTATACACGGAAGTGAAGAACAACCCTTGGGCTCATGAATGGAGATCAGTGTTTGTTTTATTGAAGCCTCCACCGACACATTCTCCACCGTCACTTGTTTGTGTAGATGATTTATGGACAACGTGGTTCTCCCGCCGACCGCAAATCAGCCTCATTCCTGACGGCGCGCCAATAGATCGCAGAAGTTCATGGGTCAACGCTGTGACAGTAATTCATTAGGGTGCGTGTGGTCACCTTGACAGCCTCGCTCCACCGTGAGAACAATGCGAGAGGCTCCGCGTGTGGTGGCGAAGGCCATCACAGGAGAGTCCTGGTCGCATCCTTCTATGGAAGAAACTGAACGCTGGGAGAAGTGTGATGACTGAGTGTTGACCTCATGACAAGTTCACTTGTCACCGTCTGACCATACTTCAGAGAAC
Organism: Terapon puta; assembly: GCA_028564955.1. Lineage (NCBI taxonomy): Eukaryota > Metazoa > Chordata > Actinopteri > Centrarchiformes > Terapontidae > Terapon > Terapon puta. The sequence goes on from JAOXYL010000086.1 coordinate 8,630,065, forward strand.
TTTTTCACGTCACATTTCAAAGCTTTGCCAGTTTTCTTCTTTCTTCAGTAGTGCTACTGTTACGTTACTGTTGTGTTTCTATTCCCGGCAGTGGAAACCTCCCATTGTGATTCACAGGAATCGCAGGGGTGTGGTGAAGTTCACTGACCTTGTAACTGCTGAGCTGGTCTGCTCGGGCTCAGCAACTTCAGTTAATAGTCTGGTTCCTCATTTGCTTCTCAAGGGGCAAAAGGGAAGAAATAGTCCACACAAATGTTTAATGTGAGGATGTTGGTGGAGCTATCAGGCTTCTGTTTCGTGGATCAGTTTACAGAGTTCAACATCTGGCCTAGTGCTTCCAGAGACCGGATGAGTTTCCTGGGGACAGAGGCAGAGATTTCCACACTAAAATCCCTCGATTCTCACTTTGGACGGCCTCACTTTGCCTGTGACGGACTTAATGTAAAGGCTGCATAGAATGCAGCACATGATGGACAGCTATTTCAGTGAGCTGGAAACCAAAAAATGCCGTTGTGAAAGCAAAGTCTAAAGCAGGACATCACCTCATCTTCAGCTGAGATGCATATGGGCCTTTTACAGCTCTGTTTTTCCTTCCATCCCAGAGCCGATCCTGTGGTGATAATGGACCTCTCACCTAGCAGGGGATTAGCTTGTAAATATCTGGGCTATAAAGCTAATATATTTCACATCAGATAGCATCAAGGCACTCACACACCAGTGGTTCTGAAAACCCTTGTCTCAATGCGAAAGCTTATGCTGCCTCTGAGTCTCAGTAATTATACAAGAATGTACTGGGCGTTCGGAGCGAACCCAGGGAGAGCTAGACTTCTGGACAGGGATTTTCTTGCTAGATATCGACACTGATTTTTCCTTATTAGGTAGGATTGTGTTTGGTGCTGTGGACGGGGGAATGCATGCGCTGCTGGAGGATTTCACTGCTGGATTTGTCCCCAGAGAAACAAGACACAGAGACACTGTTATGACATGAGCTCACTCACCAGGATGCTATGTTCATGATGGAGTGCTTTTCAGGTTTTTGGGCCTCTGAGAAAAGGGAGTTCAAGTGTCAACCTTTAAATAATGTAGTCAAAACATAAAGGCAGTCTAATATTTGAATGTTATTAAAGCAAATTCAAACTCTGTTATTTTATTTACAGAATGCAAATTCAGTTCAACAGTGAAATGGTGAGTCAGATTCTCAGCTTTCACTGCATGCATGCCTTTCAGTAAATAACATTAATAAGATGATTACAGTGTGTACTAAAGGGGCGCTCCATGGATTTTACACTTTAAACAAATTATGTAAATAGAAGTTTATTGAACCCATCTCAAGGAGTATTGCTACTTACCAGAGAAATGTATTTATATTTATTTATTTATTTATTGTTTATTTCAGCTTGATCCATTGATAATGCTACTAGGATTTTGAAAGAGAAGCACATTTAGATGCTCTTGAGTTGTATTATGGGAATGGTAAAATCAACTGCTTTTGGAGTTTAACCCTTTAAAGAGACTGACTGTCAGGACACTTCTGTCTCTGTCCACATGTGTCATGAAAGTGCACTCAGTCAATATAGACTTCCATTAATTCTCATTTTATTAAAACGTTTCAGGTAATCACACCCATCATAACATGCATAAGTAAAACTATCTTTAACGGCTGTAACTGTTGATGCAATATGAAACAAGTATGTGTGAAAACTAGTTGAACATGCCACTGAATTGCTCATTTTGTAACTTGTTTGTCAGTGTCAAAGGACCTTTAAAGTAAATGGCAGCCTGCTGAGGGGTGGTCTGGTGTAAACAGGAACCAGCATGTCAAACACATTGTAAATGAAATTACTTTAAGCCCTTATTTGCAGTGTTGCCCGTTGTTAGACGGATAATCAGCTGCCTGTGATTGCTTGGACGATGACACGTCATCTGTCATGCCTGAGCAGTAATGGTATTGTTGTAGACACAATTCCCCGGTTCCCATATTTCCCCTGTTATGTAATGCAGTTTACTGGGAGATGATGACTTCGATAGAGTGACATCGTTGTCTGGAAACCGGAACAGTGACTCTATCACCACATGGCCTCTGCGCTGTCTCCTAACCTTGTGCACAGAGCGACACAGAGTGCTTACAGTGTTCTTGGTCTTGACCACAGTGATTACAGACTCTAATGTTTAGCTGCAAATGCCACATGGAAAACTCATCAGTGCAAATTGTGCTGGGCAGCTCTCAGCCTGTAGTAGCTTGGCCCACACTCGGTCATTACTCTCTTGCCAGGCAGCAAAGTCATAGTTTTCACCAGAACTGAAAAAAATAGCCTAATCCTGGTATTAACCCTATTGTTTGCTTCAGCACATACGATCTGGGATCTTTTACTTCCCAAGATAGAACTGGTTTGTTCAGACCGCAGTCTGAGTGAGTCAGAGGAGTCTCATAATAATGTTTCTACAGAGGATTTCATGGATGCAGGGCCACACGGTGGCTGTGGTTTCTATGCCAACACTGTTATTATGGGCCATTTAGCCACCGTTGACGAGAGGTGCCTGCCTCATACGGTAGCGGAAACGAACTCCCCCTTTTTCTCCCCAGGTCCTTTGATGTTGAAACAGCAGGCCTAATCTGTTTTGCTTTTCTGACGTGCAATTGATTAGGAGCTGGTCTCCACTTTCAGAAGTCACTTTCTGGACTTCTCTGGACATCATGCAGACCCTCGAGTCCACCTTATGTATGAGTGGGGCATTTGAGTCACACTCATTGTTTTGGGTGGGTTTTTCCTTGGTAACAGAGGGAAGTGGGCGATGCTAACTTTCCCTCTTTGGAACACAAGCGGGATGGGATAATGGAACAGCTGTCAAGTCTGCCTGGATGTAAAATGTGATTTATGACGGGGAGTCTTTGTGGAAGCCCACAAAACGAACGTCTTAAAGGGTTAAAAAGGGTAATCTGCTGCAAGACTCAGGACAAAAAGGGATGTGATTTTCAGAATATCAGACATCTCAAATTAATCGATAATTAATCCAATTAAACTACTTAACGTACCAACAAAGTCTTTATGAGCACAAGATTTTATGTCTGAATTGCACAGTGCATGTTGTTTCATGTGAAAGATTTCTGTGTCTTTGTCTGTGCTGTACTCGCTGGTTTTTAAGAGCTGCTTAAGGCTCTGTTGGAAAAAGGTGATGTCACTTATTTCCATTATTTCTGTGATGACAGTTGTGGGATTGTTACCAGCACTAAGCATTAAAGCAGACCATGTGAGTGTTCAGAAATAAAATAATGTGTTTTCAAACTTTAACTTGCATAGATATTTAAATTTTATACAGAAAAATGAATTAATACTTTTGATTACTGCTAGTAACCGATGTAAAAGCTTCTCCTGGACATATCCTTGAGGTAGAGCAATAATAAACTAATAACATGATATGAATGACAAGAAAGTCAGAGTGCCTAACAGAAAGAAGAAAATTGTATTTGATGAGCGCCTCAGAGTAATTTTCTATAAGTGCGGCACAGGTTCAACACTATCATTTTGATCTCATGATTCTCTGCCTTGAAGGTGCTAATCAACTTCTCTCTTTTAAAAAAAATACACATATTCATCTTTGTAAGGATAGTGTGACCTTGTGTAATTTCATATTTTAAAAAGTCGATTTTGTATGTCTTTGCAGAAACCTTTGATGCAGGGCACAAGAACTCGATATCTGTCACACAAGGACCAGAGCAGATCACATGCAGTCTCAGGTACTGGTCATTTTTAATGACTCTAAATATTGACATTTCCAATTGTTTAACTGCCATTGCCCTGAATGTGCACATTTAAATCAGTCCAGTCTGGTGTCACAACAGCATGCCTCTGGTGCAGATAAAGGCCCTTTACCACGAGGCACAGGGGCTTTCCCATGACCCCCGGCAACTGCACAGAGAGGACCGAAGCACCTGATTCACATACGTGGTGTTCCAATAAGAGAGCTAGGCTGGCCATCATGGGTTGGGGGGAGTAAAAAGATCACTATGGAGACCACAAGAGCACTGAAAACCCTGCTGGACTTTGAGGTTGACATCAACGGCCCCTTCCCAACCTCTCTGGCCCCAGCTCCACCCCCCGGCGGGAGAATAGGGAGGCCTGGTGAATAGGGAGTTAATGGGCTCATAATGGTCCTCTCCTGTTTCAGTGCCCCCTCTCTGCACCTTGAATGAGGCCTTTCTGCAGTTGTGGCAAGAGAGATGATGAAGTGGGTGGAACACCACTTCCCACTGCTCCTGCTTTAAATAAATTAGGGGCCTTTTCATCAGAGGCTCCCCCACAGAGGCCAGTTATTCTCCAGAGAATAGCCGGGCCGCTAACAAGTTCACATGACCCCTCGTAGAGAGCGGTGTTTACCCGGGCCAACAGGAGGACATGACAGGAGCAAAGTTCAGTCATTGTTTGTCTTCATCCATATTTCCTCATTTCCTCCATGTGCAGCAACACGCAGGAGTGGCTGGAGATCCAAATGGCTCCCGGGTTATCTTCTCCAAGGAGCCTGGAGCTTCCTCTGGTCAGCAGATCCTGACCTCCCCAGAGCTGACCCATGAGGTGGTCATCTCCCCTGGACTCCCCACACCTCCTCTGAGCCCCTTTCGCTCCACAAGGCTGCCATCTGGAGAGTTCAAGGTATGCCCACTAATGCCCCGCGGGCTGTGTGAACAGCAACTCTGAGCTGTGCATGGGATTCAGTAAACAAGTGCTCCTCCCTGTGGAAAGACGATGCATCACAGGTTATACATTCAACCACGAGAAACCGTCACTGTTTCAGCTGCCTGTCACATTAGATTGAGATACTTACATGACTGACATAAGTTGATGATTCTGCCCTTGTCAAGGTGTCTGAAGTGAATGGAAGTGGACCAACAACTCTCAGCTTTGGATCTTACTATGGCCCCTCACAACTGCATGGTAAGGAAATTACTTTTTTAATCTTTTCATCACATGATGTCCTTCTGGTCAAGTAATGAATTTCGTGGAAGTTTAAATAAAAGAAGACAATAAACATCATAGGAATTAAAAACATTTTGTTCAGACATTTTGTTCAGAAGTTACAGGTGAAATACAAATCCTGAGGTTAAGAGAGATGTTGAGGGTTCAGTTTACAAGCACTAAATGAAATTAAAGTGTTAATTTGAGTGTGAAGGCTGAGCAATCATAGCATCGGTTGAAATGAAAGGCTAAGAGGAGATGAAATGTTTAACTTTACATGATTAATTGAGCAAGAAGTGTGAGTGCCATTTCAAGTGTATAACCTGATATGCAGCAAACAAATTCAGTAAATTGTTCACAAACAGAGGAAGTTGTCAGGGCTGGAAGAGTTGGAGAAGAATTGTGTGTTCAAAGTTGACGACACAAGAACTGAAAAGATCTGACATGTAAGCGCAGAGTTAAGATGTTTTCTGACTAGAAAGAGGTGGATTCAGCTGAAACATGAAACAGTAGTTGACATGTAACCACTGAAATAAGCTGAATTGTCACTTGAGGTGTGGCGGATTAAGCAGCTGAAGAATAAATGACAAATGCAGCTGAATAATCAGGTGACTCGTTTGGCCTTCTGTAGGTTTCATGTGATGTGGTTGGTCTTAAAAAATCAGATTAATGGCTGAATAATTCACCTAGTCACAATTAATAAGTGTAGTCACATGAGTACTGAACTTGTTGTTTTCCCGTGGCTCAGGCGGACTGTCCAATGGCGTACAGGGCTCCTCCACTTTACCACGCAGCTGGGCTCCAACCAGGGAGGAGAGGCTCATCAAGTTCTCAGGAATCGGTCCAGTGGATGAAACTGGGATGCCCATTGCCTCCAGATCAGTAAGACAAAGTCAAAGAACATACTGCTTTATAATTAAGCATTGACATTAAACTGAATTGATTAGTCCCTTCTTTGACTTGTATACAGTCTCAACTTATTTAATTTAATAATTTTACACTGACTTGAGCTGATGTTTTCATGCTCCTTTGCTGTCCAGTGTGCTGCCTTTTTAATTTGCCAGATTTGTTTACCTCCTCTTTTCTTATACCAGAGCGTGAACAAGCCCAGAGACTGGTACAAGAGCATGTTCAGACAGATTCACAAGAAGCCAGAGGGTAAGGACGCTCCTCCACCTCCTCCTCCTCCTCCTCCTCCTCCTCCCACAAACACAACACCAGAGAGAATTCCTCTGTATCAATGTCGGTGAAGTGATCCAGCACACAGATTACTGTGGAGACATGATGAAAGAGCCCTAAAGTCTTATGTCATTTCTGCCTATTGGCTCTGACAATAATCCAGCCTCTTATCTCAGGCGCTCCTAAATCTAGCTGATCATTTGTCTCTGTTACGTGTTGCGTAACAGGGACACATTCCCCGTGATTTGTGTGGTTAACGGCACCATCGCAGCACTGAGGTGGTTTCAGGGGTGTTGTGCGGGATCAGTTTTCTTTTAGAAGAATATTTTCAACTGTCTGCAGGTGATTTGTTTTCTCCAACAACACTGGGGTGATCTGGGGTGGAGCAAAGACAGGATCCCTACATTTTTGACACATGTTTTCCCAAGGCATTTATCTGACAGCTATATAAGTTACTTTGCTGATTACATTTTCACTTTACATTACATTATATTCGTACTAAATATATGAACAGCTTTTAGAATATTTCGATAGTTTGAACTGCCCACCAATTTCTAAAGTAGTAAAAAATGGCTCCACCTTGACTAAAAGGCTGCTTATACATTAATACATCAGTAAACAAACAATGCAATTATGTAATATTGATAATAAACAATATTCTGAAAATGGTCAATCTACATAATATGTATTTTTACTTTTGATACTTTTAGCATAGTTTGCTCAAACTACCATTATACAGTTTTGAATGGGAGAACTTTTACTTTTGTAAAGGATATGAAATACTTCTTCCCCAACTGGTATCATGAGAGCAGGTAGGTCTCACTTAGAGTCATATTATAATGAAGTACAGTATAAGTGTGACAAAAAAAATGTTACTTTAAAGTATTGTAGTTTTATTGATTTACTTGTTTAAAGTACTCCAGTGTCTTAACTCAGGTCTCTCTGTTGTGCGTGTTCACCAGAGTCTGACCTGGAGGACTCAGAGCGGTGGTCAGCTGAGCGTAAGTGAATCCACATTGTTGTCCTGTCCAGTTACATAATCAGTTTTTACTTAAGACTGATTTACGCTGATCCACTCATCTGCAGGGCTCCGGCTCGCTGCCAAAACAGAAGAAAGTAATGAAGCAGACAAGAATCTCTTCAGACTAACACCTCACGGGGCCCTACCGGACTGGTGAGTGTACGCTGATTTGACGTGTTCAGGGTCACGGGGGGGTGGCTTGGCATACGGATGGATGTACTGAAAAGAAAACAGACAAACAGCCAGTCCATCACACGGCGCACACAGACACACTGACAACCATCCACTTTCACACCTTTGGGCAGTTTAATAAAGTCTTGAGTCAACCTGAGCTGCATACTTTTTTTTTTTTTT
>JAOXYL010000086.1:8637670-8684555 GCA_028564955.1 Terapon puta
GGGGGGATTGATACCACACTTGTTTCTGCACTTATTAGGCTTCAATATGTTGCTTGAGCTTATCTTAGCACAAAGACTGGAAAGAAAAGGAAACAGGTAGCCTGGCATTGGGAAGTAGTGAGAGATGGCCTAAAACAAATGAGAGATAAAACATTAATTTGTGAACTTTACTTGTTATTAATCTTTTCATCCAATATCCAGTAAGAAAGTTTAAGCAGACTACTCATGATACAAGCAACTAAATAATTTCATCTGCAAATTCAGCACCTGAAGTACATTTTTTTTTAAATGTTGAGCAAGAAAAGAGATTTAACGGATGTCTACAGATGTACTTATTTTTCTCAGCAGCACTAATATAAATGGATCCCACACACAGGTGATGTTTTATATGAATACCAACCACTCTCAGGTCCTCGGCAGTGAAGGGAAAACGTGTGGGACAGACAAGTTTGGATTTGTTGGAACAGGCACTCACAATGAAGCCATGATTAAGTTGCTGTCCATGGTGTGTGTGTGTGTGTGTGTGTGTTTTGGGGTGTTATGTTTCAGGAGTGAGGATGTAGATAAGCTGTCAGACCCGGGAAGGCAGCACCCTCAGCCGAGGAGCATATTCGACTTTGAGCCTGGAAAGAGCCCCACCTCAGAGAGACGCAGCCAGGTACGAACCTCCTTGACGGCCACGGTTTAAAAACAGTGCTATTACTCTGATCCCAGAAGAAAATGGCGTTTCTCCATGACTGTTCCACCTCGGGACTCATCCGGCATTGTCGCTGCCTCTAATCACTGAAATTCTTTGTGCAGTCTTGCGCTGTTTTCTCAGCGTGAGGCTCAAGAACAGGTTTGAGGATAGGCGCCTTTTCTTTAAGGATTACAGCCCAAGTCCTCTTATTACACCTTCTCACGCGAGGTAACTTGTGAGCTTGGTGGCTCAGTACCTGCAGATGTGCTCACCTCTTCGTTTTCTTCGATCCAGGGGGGGATCCAGCAGGCTTCCAGCTTTCATTCATTTCACTATTCAGACAAGAAAAGACACATAGACTCAAGTATTTATGATGGTGTCACTATCAGGCATTGTGCTGAAGTGATTTATGAGCCGATGAGGTTGACACTTTGACTCATATTTATTCACCTCTGGGGGTATAATTTATTGTCTTGTGTAATCTGCGCTGTCCAGGAGCTGTTGTAATTGAGTGTGCAGCCGTTTGTACGTGTCTCTAAAGTGCTTTTTTTTCTTTTTTTTTTTATTGAATGACTGTTGCAACAATGTCCCAGATCTGGTGCATATTGTGCCTTGTGTCTGCGCTTGAAAAGAAAGGGCATCTTTGTTTCCACTCCCCCATGGGAGCTGAGGTGTCTTGTGATCCGTATTATGGTGTTAACCTCTTGTGGTGTATAATGGCTCACAGCATGGAGACTTATTTCATTTCCTCTTTATGACAGCGGCACCATGTTCCATCCCCCAGGACGGTGTTTAGAAAAGCAGCGCACAGACCATATCAGGTGTTGCGCTGCTTCACCGTGACATTGTAGTCTGTGATTGTAGTGAGGATGGCTCCCGACTGAGGGGAAGGCCTTGGCATCCAAAGAGATGCATTCGGCCAAAGTTTTACAAAAAAAAAGCCTCTGAAAATGGAGCAGGGGTCCGAAGTTCTCACCAGGAGAGCCTTTTAAAGTAATGTTTGAGAGGATCAGCTGCTCACTTGCTGTTATGTCTTTGTGAGAAAGAGAAGCTGAAAGTTGTGCTGACTACTTAGTTAAAACAAATTCAATTCAGTATGGACCAAAGGAATGTGTGGAGTTTTCTCAGATCAATATTTTTTATGTTAATGTTTTGTTAACAATTAAGCTCCACGATATAAATCCAGTTCTTCCTAAATATGTCGAAGATTTTCAGTGGTCGTGGCTATGTCTCCTCAAAAAGCGACACATCCAAACGCTGTGGAAACAGTGACACGCTGTCAGGTTTGCTAATTGGTCGAAATCTTTGTGCCGCAGGCTGTTCAGCTGGTCTAAAATCCCTCTTAGCTCCTAAACACACTGTCAAAAAAATGGTGAAATGGTGGCAGCTTGACTGGATTAAACTGTAGGGGGGCATCTGGAAAAAATAATATTGTGGTTTCTGATTTGCTCCCCTGCACATGGCTGCTATGTCGTCGGGTACCCAAAAAAACAACAACGCTTCTATACTGGATTAATATTGCCTGGCCCCAGGTCAGCTGTGTGATTTGATAAAACACTTCATTTGGGAATATGTGAGCAAAACAGAAGATAAAATAATTGGGTCCTAAAACTAGATTTTACCAAGTTACATATTCCTACATGCTTGACGCGAGAAAGGTGGGTCTGGTGGCCCCTAGGTGTCTCTGAACAATGGGTGTCTTTTAACTTCAGTTCAACGTTATTGTTTCTTTTTCGATTTCAGGCTCATTTATCCCCGAAGAAACAGCCTGAGAAACCAAAGTCCCCTTCAATCGAGGTGAGCCGCTTTGATCTTTGCCTCTCTGCGTTCACTCGCGGTTTCATCTTATGAATCATTGCAGAGGGACGCCGTTAGCTCCAAAAATCACGATGTTTTAGTACACTGTGTCAGTGTTTTAATTTTGCCCTTCCAACTCCAACGCCGCTCGGGCTCACAGGCCAGTCTGGTCTCTGAGCTGAGCCGCTTTGAGGCTGAGCTGGACTCGGAGATCCAGGGCCTGGAGAGGAGACTTTCCCAGAAGAAGCAGCGTCGAGGCCGGGGTGAGGTACTGAGCCCCCCTCCTGACTCTATCTGCTGAAGCCTCCCTCCACAATCTAGCAGAATCACTCCCCCCCCCCACCTTTAATCCCCAACTCTCATCGAGGGCCACCCGCCTCAGTGAGACCCTCCCTGCTTGCTAGCTCTCACCGTGTCTGTTGTTTTTCCTCTGGACAACAGCCCGGGCCTGCCTTGCACTTGGATTGATCCGCTATGTTAATCACCTGCCTGCAAGTCCACCCCCCCCTCCCTCATCCCCATCCCCTCCTTCCCACCCACCCGTTTAGACAAATGCAGATTTGGCTGCCAAAAGAAAAGAGAACGTTTGCAATCAATTTCCTTTAAATCATCTTTTTTTCTTTTCTTTTCCTTTTTTTTGTGGATAATGTTATTTAGAGCTTCCTTTGCAATCCCACTGTGCTTGTTTTAGAGAGCGCCTTGGATGTCACGCTGCCAAAAACGTTGTCGATTCTCATGCTCTTCCTGATTCTTCTGTGATTGAATCAGCTTCACTGGCTGCGATCTGACTGAAATCACACACAGCTCAGACAAGATCATGAGCCGTGTTGTGTTGTAGCCCGAGGAGGATAGGACCCAGGGGACTTCTTGCTCCTTTGGGAGTGGTCAGCACCTCTACTTTGTCTGAGTTGTTGTGAGATTTCCTCTGAGCTGTGAGATACGGAGGGCTGCAGGGAACAAACTGTGTTTAATGTTCACTCTGCTTTCAGGAGGCCAGAGGCAGGGATCCAGCAGGCTCTCCAAAGACAGGGATTTCAAATTACAGGTCAGTGACAACGTTACCGAGCAAAGCTATGTGGAATATGATCCCTTCAAATGATATTCAACATGATGTAATGACATCTTTACTGACCTACTAACTACATTTTTATCATGCGAGATCAGTTTTCCCTCAGACGCTCCTAAAAGACTAACTAAAAGTTTCTTTTCTGCATGATAGTGTAATGTTTGTTGTATTACATGACAGCAGTCAGATGTCACTGTACTCACGCACTGATAAGAGGTTTAAACTGTTCATTTGGGGCTCGCAGTGCTGTGTGCATGTGTTTCTTAGAACTCTGTGGTTTTTCATCATTTCTCTGTACAAAGCTGTTTCTGTTACAGTGAAGCAGTTTGTTCACCACCAAGAGAACAAGCACAGTTCAGAGGGACATATCGTCTTTTACTTTGATCTAATTGGTTTAATCAACAAGAATGTGTCAAGCCAGCTGGGGCGTTTAAAGGACTGTAGATAATGTTGTTAATGGTGATGTTCAGGGGGTGTCAAAGTGATGCTTTCATTTTGTGAACGGTGCTCAGGAGTGCGGTTAACGGACAGGTTAACGGACGTGCCTCGGCTCAGTCGCCACATGACAGACCTCCTCTGAGCCCAACACCCCGCCTCTTAATCCACTTTGATATTGCTTCATCAAGTGCGAGCAGCTGGCCTTTGCTTCCTGCTGTTTCCAAGACACCCGGCGCAGTGATTGGACGGCTCAGCCATTAACACTTTGCGGGGTACCTGTGGTGTTGGGCGATCAGGTGACTCTCGGCACTGGATTGCGGGAGGAGGCCGTTGAACTTTAACAAGCTCGACTACAGTATTTGTTACTTCAAACGGCGGGCGGCATTCCACATTTCTCGCCATGTGTGTAATGCTCTCTGGGAGGATTCTCGCAGTTGTTTGCTAAGTTGAGTTCATGGGTTTTGACCTTTACTGGCTTGCTGGGATAAGGGGCTGTTTCTTTTTTTTTTTTCCTTTTTCTAAAAGTCCTGTTGCTAAGGACGTGTGAAACTTAACCACACTCCAGCAAGAAGTGGCCTGTTTTTCACTGCGTCCTGTTCTGAGAAGTTGTTCAGCTGTGGCCATCCAGCTGCAAGCGCTGCAACACAAAACGACACTGTCGGGAAATATGCAAATGAGCGCGGAGGAGGCCAGGAAGGAAGCTTTGGGCTTTGGATTCGTTCTTAACTCAGAGATGGGCAGGCCCCTGGTTCCGATCATGAATGGAGCTCCAGAGTTGTAAAGATAATTTAAGCTCCGGATTTAATCGCAACCAGATCCCAAGTTCATGGATAATGACACGACTTGCACAGTATCATCCGCATGCCCCTCCAGCTGTCTGATTATTTGTCTCATTCATGGAGCTGCAGCCACGTGTGTTGTGCAGCGTTGAATCATGCGACACGCGCCGCCTCCCAGCAGCATTACAGTGTGTGCTTTATAGTATGTGTGTGTTTTACTGTGAGCAATAAAAAATATACTTCACTTTTTCAGCAATTTGTCAGCATCAAAGCAGCCCGTCCATCGCCCTGCTGGACCACCATCGACCTCCGCTCTCACATATGGTAAACAGAGTTTCTTACTCTTTGTCGCTGTACCGCATACCAGCTGATTAGATCCCTCGCAGTTTATAACCTGTCAGTTTCTCACTGTCCATAAGTTGATCAGGCTCCGCTCTGCCTCTTCCCTGAACCCACTGGCCCACAACTTTCACTAAGCAGGCCTGTCGTTTAATCAGGCTGCATATATTTGATGCAATCTTTCAGTAATCTAATATAGCTTGAAAGTCTCATGATTCTCCTCCATTGCCGCTGTTGTTTTCTGCTCTGGTCTTTTGCACTTTAGATGAGACTGCCATGAGTGTGGAAAGCTTTTGCAGTTTTTTCCCCCTCCTTGAATCACAAAGTAGTGCAGATGGGTGGAGAGGAAGCCCAGCAGAAATAGGAAGTGGAATTCGGAAGACCTGATTAAAGATTAGCTTCATCCAATTGTTTTTCTTGGAAATTAGTCCACAGCGAGCCAGCTTAAGTGATTTTCAATGTGGCTGTTTAAGCTGTGGTCGCTTTTTCATCAACAACACATTCATGTTTGCCATACAAAAGCTGCAGACTCGACTCACACCGCCGTGCCTTTACTTTGTCCCACAGTAGAACGTCTTTCGCCTGCAAATGAAACCATGGCGCTCCCACCTAAGAAAGAGGAGAAAAAGGTATGTTCTTCTGGCTGTCTTGGAAAATCTTTCAAAGTCACGGTCTTTTGTTTTGGTTATATGAGCACACTGTGAATTGTTCTCATATTAGCTGCATCCGTACAAATCATTCCAAACCACTGAGTGATTTGTTTGTTTTTCCAGATGAAAGCAGCGCGAGCCAAGTTCAACTTCCAGGCTCAGTCACCCAAGTGAGTTACAAAGTGATCTGATCTGATAAATAAGCCATTTCCTTTCTGCATAGTCATTTTCATTTGTGAAAGAAAATCACAAAGAAAGAGCAATATCGGATGCAAAGCACAATGCACAACAAACCATCCATTCTCGTTATATGCCCTCCTCTCTGCAGGGAGCTCATGCTGCAGAAAGGCGACATTGTTTACATCCACAGGCAGGTCGATGCCAACTGGTTTGAGGGAGAACATCACGGAAGAGCAGGCATTTTCCCCACGTCTTATGTGGAGGTTCATATCTTCATGTCTCTCATTTGATGTGACTTTTTTCTGTACTGTTGCTTTGTGCTGCTAATCTGAGACCCCTGTGATACTCAAAACTCTTCCCTCTGTCTGTCATAGATTCTGCCTCCTACAGAGAAGCCGACTCCTATAAAGTCTCCCACCTTACAGGTGTTGGACTACGGGGAAGCTGTGGCTCTGTTTAATTTCAACGCGGACCTACCTGTCGAACTTTCATTTCGTAAAGTGAGTCTTGGGTTTATCTTGCATATTTAGCCCCTGTAGATGTAAACATGTGTTGCAACATACATATCTTGTGCCACAAAAGTGGAAGGTTGATACCATTCCCATGTGTGTTTTACTTAATAAAGAGGCTGGTTAGCGTAGATTAACATAAAGTTTGGAAACAAGGGGAAACAGTTCACCTGGCTCTGTAACTAAATCCACCTACTAGCAATGCCACAATCTCCACAAGGCTGCCATTACTGCCATGTTAAAACTGACTAACTACTAATTAACTATATTTTTGTAACTTAATGTAATATCAATAACGATAAATGAAGTTTTCAAAACTCTTTTTTTCCCCCCACAGGGTGAGGTGATCGATATAACCAGGCGTGTTGACGATAAATGGCTAGAGGGGAGGATCTCAGGGACCAGCCGGAGCGGCATCTTCCCGGCCAGTTACGTCCAGGTCAACAAGATGCCCCGCACCAAATACTCCACCGATGATTACTCACCCGGCCCCATGTCCCCCGTCTCCCCTGGACCTCAGAGTCCAGGACGTCCACTCCACTCTCCGTCCCCGCGGTCACCACTATCCCCTTTCACCCCCACCTCCCTAAGTCCCAAACCTGAGCACTCCCCCTTGAAGTCGTCTTCACCTGTGCCTTATGGCAGCCCAGCTTCACAGTCACGCTCCCCCACCCAGACCCCCCTGTCCAAAGAAACGTTGAATCGATGGCCCGGCAGCACCTCCAAAACTGCTTCACCCACCAACCAGAACAGCCACTGGGCTGGGACACACTCACCCAACCAGAACACTGCGGCTAGAGCTGTTTCACCTTCGGCTCAGTCGCCGGCGTCCGCGCACAGAGCAGGAGCCATCGCGGTCGACACTCCCAGATACACTGACCCCTCACAGGTCTGCTCTCACTGCCTGCCCGAGAAAGTCACTGCACGTTCACACCCATGGTGTTGCTGCTTGTGTTGACACGAAAGTGGTTCATCATGCCTTGCTTCATTATGCCTAACATGAGGTTTATATTTCTTCCAGGGTGCAATACCAAACAAGGCGGTTCCGTCTCATCCACATGTTAACTCCCTGCAGCACACACAAATGCCAAACAACCCTGTGGGCCAGCGCCAGCCGTACGTCTCCGGGCTATCATTTGTTCACATTGTTGCAGTACAGACTGAACAATTCGGCTTTGGTGAATTTGTGGCTGAGTCTGTTTTGTTTTTTTTCTATTTTAGATACAAAGCTGTTTACAACTATAAACCACAGAATTCAGACGAGTTGGAGCTCAGAGAAGGAGACATTGTGCAAGTGATGGAGAAATGTGACGATGGCTGGTTTGTAGGTAAGGAATACAGGCATTTATTTTGAAATTACAAAGAATATCCTTTTTGTTCTAGGTTACTCCCTTATCAAATCATGGTCACCCATATCATGGGTTTCCAAACCTGCTTTTGTTTTACATAAATCAAATATGTTTTTCCTTTGTTTGGTGTTATCATGATAGCGGTGAAGGGTATTGATCGACTTTTTCCAGCATATAAAGAAAATGAATCAACAGTATAAAAAAAACAAACCAAATGATTAAATAAGAATAAAGTCTAAGACCTCTTTTTGTACTGTGCATCAAATCAAACATTCTGCAGCAATAGCTCGCCCTCTAGTGGACATCATGAAACATTACAGGTGTACTTTCACAAAAATCTTGAACATTTCTGTGTGACCGCAGCATGTGCTCTGCTCTCTGTAGGTACGTCAGAACGGACTCATGCTTTTGGGACTTTTCCTGGGAATTACGTGGCACCGGTTTGACCTCCTCACTTCCTGCTTGCCCACATCCAACCTGGACTCATTAGAGCCCAAAGAACCACTTACTCACTCCGACACACCCTGTCCTGATACGCCAGTGTTTCTTCATCCCGTTTACCTACCACACTCCTACATCTGGTTTAGTCAGACCTGCATGTTCTCTGTTTCCCAGAACAGAGGTGAAAGCACCGAGTGGTTTCTCACCTCGCCGCCCTGCATGACCACACATCTGTGTGTTTGTGTGTGTGTATTCCACTGTGACTTGGAGAGTGTTTTCACACACCACTCAAGAGGAAAGAATGAATGCTGATGATACTGTTTCAGATGCAAAGAATGGACTTTTTTGTTCCATGTCTACTTGCAGCTGCAGGAAATTTGCATTCCTTCCCACTGAACAGCACAGTCCCCTCTGAGGTCTGATACAGTATGATGCCGCATTCAGCTTTGTGTCTCCACAGTGCCATCACAAACCACAGCTGAGCATCTTGAGTTTTTCCCTGACATTTCATTAATGTTTCCCTCAAATATCTCCCTCAGATTTTCTTTCAGATCTCTGAAAATACCGTGCGGCGAGTTTGAGGAAACGTCATCAACATCTGTAGATAAGGGCTTAAAGTAAAGTGCGGTGCGGGCTCTGACATGTCAAGATAAGTTTACAGCCCTTCACGAGGCTATGCAGGAGTGCAAGTATGAGTAAATGCATGTAGTGGTTTCTTAAGCAAGTTATTCAGTAGAGGATATGTGGCTTTTTGGTGAAGTTGTTCTTAAGCCATGATGTGGAAAAGCCAAAGGTGAAGGGAAAGTGATCGATGGTGTTCTGCGGTGTAATAGATGTTGCTTTGCTCTGACAAATCTAAACCTCTGTAAGCCATACACGATGAGCAGCGTTGATGTTGGTCTGCGTTAAATCGAGATAGTGTCTTCACAGCAAAGTGATTGAATGATCTTTTGAAGTATTTGAAGTAATGCTGTAAGTGCCAAATCTCTTTTTTAAATTCCCCTCTGAAGAATCCCAGCTCACTTTGTTTCTGCTTCATTTGCTACTACTGCTTTTCTAATGTTGTCTCTGCTGACGGGGTTAACACTTTGACAGTATTTCCAAAACCACTTAGTGTATGTTTGTACCAGTTCAACCTTTGACGAGTGTCTAATTAGAAATCCATGAAGTCATTTTGCAACTTTACATGATATATTCATGATTCCACTGTAAAAATGAATATCTGGTAGACACAGGACATGATTGTACAGACTAACCTTTTTATCAAATTGAAAGTATAATATATATTTGCTTATAAAAACAATGTATGTCATATGTATGGTACGCAATTTTTTAAAGCAATTAAACATTACAGAGTGATACTGAAACTAGTGTGTCCCCTGCTTTTCATTTATCTCAATTCAATAATCCCTCACAGGCACATCTGGAGCTAACAAAGGCAGTAGATACCTCTGTAGTTATCAACTTCTTCGCATATTTGTATTGTATGTAACTTTGAAAATGTACACCTTTCTCATGACATAAAAGTTATGTTAACCAAATGTATTCACACAAATTATAAAACCTGACAATTTTTTTGAACTGAACCGTGAGGAGGCCACATACTCTAGAGTACCAACAACACTAACCCTGAATGGGAACGAAGTTTGAGTTGTATACACACACATAGACACCCTTATTGTCTTCTGTACAGTGTACTGCAGCATTGGCATTGCACCCACCTTCACCAAGCTTGCAATGTAAACTTTTTATAAAATCACTTTGTTTATATGTTGCATGTTTATAATTCAGGTTATACTTAAAAGTGGTATTGTACATGAATGCACAATATTCCTTATTGAAATCTATATGATCTTATATATGATCTTATACTACGACTGACCCTTGAACGAAAACCTCTATAAAAGGTGTCAATAACATCATATAAATGAATTTATGACGAGCTGTTGTGTTGAATAGCTGATAAAGGTGTAAAATCAGTAGTGTTATACTGTTGCTTCAAAGATGTTGAATTGCACAAAAATGTGTTACAGAAACCCACAAGAAAGTGCAAAACCAGGAAACAATTTTACATAATACTGCAACAGAAAAAACATATCTCACTGGTATAGCAATAAGACTGAACTACTTCCCCCTGTGGGCATGTTAAGATTAAGAAAATAAAAAATACAAAGCGGCTTCGATAAAAACTAAACAAACTTAATACCTTACACGGGGGCACATGAGGTAGTTGTTTTGCTTCCCATCTAAGCTTCGGGCCCACCACCATATGATTCATTTTTATCAAGATTTATTCCCCATAAAGCATCGCGCCAGGCAGTCCAGGTGAGACAGATTAACTCCAATCACACACCTGCGCGGACAGAGGGAACTACGTCACGGCGCGATCAGATTGGACGACCGGGGCGCGCGCTGCTGCGCTGCGTGTCCCCGCGCCGTCGGCAGGTGGCGCGCAGGCACTCAATAACAATAACAGCAGCAGCACCGCTGCGTTATTTTCGGCTAAATGGCTCAATTATGACCGCGGCACCCTCCTCCTCCTCGTCCTCATACCTCCTCTCTGATGCGACACGCCCCGGGCTGCTGCCTGCGTCAAAGGCTTTTATTTTGGTAACTCTGGCACATGGCACCTCGTCCCAGTTGATAGGAGCGGCAGTGCGCGCGCAGCCACAGGTGGTGTCCGCTGCGTGCCACCTTCTTCACGCGTGAGCACGGCAGACGACAGAGGAGCCCCACAGAGACAGAAGAAGGAAACTGAGAGAGCTGCTTTGTTTTGTTTTGTCCGCGTTTCGGAGGCAGTGAGGGTGTGTGTGCGCGCGCGCGTGTGTGTGAGGAGGTGAGCCGGGACCCGAAGTCTCCTGGGCGCGTGTGTGTTGAGTCGAGGAGCGCCCACAGGTTTAACAGGTGGAGAAGGCTTATTCACGCCTCATCTTCCTCATCTCGGTGAGTTAACAAAACAGCCTCTTATTAACAACCATCCTTAGAGCCTCTTTTCTGATTCAGAAGAGAGTAAAGCTTTTCTTTTCCTTGTAAGGCGCTTTTGATGTATCTAATAGCATCATCTTATCACACATCTCTGTTTGAGACTTGTGTTTTATGTTGTTTTCAAGGCAGGAAGCGAGGTTTTATTATAGGTTTGGTGTAGACATTGAACCCGAGAGACTCCTTTTTGTTCACACAAATAAGTGTGGGAACCTCATAACTCAGCGAAGCCATGCTAAATGATGGTCTGAGGCCAAGTGTGGGTCCAGTGAAAGTGTGCAGCTCAGACATATGGACTGTTTTTGTCTAACGATGCGTGGAGAGTGAAGTGAGTGTGATTTGGTCGTTGGAGGGGCTGCATCAGGTGAAAAGCTCCCAGGAGAGCGAAAGTCAGCGTCTGAATGTCCACCGCTTGTCTCCTCTCCTTCTCATCTGAGGGCGATGACCTGAACTATCAGGTAGTTCAACTTCTCCAGCAGCATTTTTCCTTCTCTGAATATCAGCTGTGAAATAAACAGATCTTTGCTCGCCGGCTCGGCAGGTGTGAAAGTACTTTAAGGTGTAGCTCAGAGTTCATGTATAATCCAGAACAGTCCCAGTGAAACCTCATATTCCCGCCTGCTGTTTGTGTACCTTTCCCATTGTGACTGTGTGCCTTTCATGTACACCCCTACCTAATCCTCCACTGCCTTTATATTGTGTTTGTTTCCTGGTGCCTTTGTTATTTTTTCCCCTCCTGAGGGAACACTATGGTGTTTACTCTGATAGGACGGAGCTAAAGCCGTCAAGAATTCAAAAAAACCGACCACTGTAATTTTGGACAGAGCAAAGCAGCAGCTTTTCAAGAAAGCAGGGAAAGGGCCAACTCACTACCTTCTAACGCAGGGAAAGAATTTTTTGTTTGTTTTTACAATTGCGTTGAGGTTTTAACTAGAGCAAAACAACATTTCAGACCTTTAGTTTTGCTTAAAAAACTACTGTGTTTTTCAGGCAGCTTCTCTCTGTGATGCACATGTGTACGGTTATGCAGGAAATCAGCACTGTCTGAGTTTGAATGTTGAAAATGTGTTTTTGGCTGTGGTTTCAGTTTGGTTTTAGCTGAGGCAGAGGCGGCACAGGATGGATCTTACTGTTCGTTTTTTTCTTTCACATTGCATCAGATTTAGCAGAAAACCTCAGTTAGTGAGGCAGATTCTCACCAAACACCAAACATGTGCACTGCTACATTTTTTTGCGCGTGCACCCGATGAACAAAGTGTTGGCTGCCGTGTCTGGTGCGAGCTTAACGGTGCGTGCAGAGGATGTGGTGAGGTGTCCTGATTGCCAAGCAGCAGAGCGTTCAGGGTTTGTTCAGTGTGAACGGCAGTAACTTGATCTCCAGATGATGATGATGATGATGATGCTGTTGCAGGGGGAGATAAAATGGAAACAGTGTCCTTGTCTTGTTACAAACCATACTTCAGAGTGGACACAATCCAGTCTGTGGCAGTGCTGCAGCAGACTGGATGATGGATAATCTCAGAAATTGTCATTTTGTGCTGCAGTAGATAAAATTATGTTGTAGCACGGTCAGGAGTGTGCATCCTCTAAAAGTGTTCTCACTGAAAAGGGAGTAACCCACAAAAATTACAGGTATGACTCCGTCTGTAATTATTCTGATGACACATTCGTGATTAGCGTTATATACCTAACGCTGAAGAAACTCATCAACCAACACCCTCTTTTTGACATCATTTGTTGTTGTTTGATATTTTCTCATCTCCCTAGTGACTGCAGCTACATCTCAGGGTGTGATTTGGAGAATGCTTAGAATGTTATTTCTCTCAGCTCAGTCCAGGGAGAGGCCGCCTTTCTTTTATCCACTGGGTGTGTGTGTCCAGGTAGCTGTCTGCGCACGACTTGACACACAGGGCCGAGTCAACAGTCGACCACATCGCTGACGAGGGCTGTGGAAAGTTCAAGCTGGTGCATGGCCACCAGCGAGAGAGCCCTGACAAGAGTGATTCATACCAGGAATATTCCCCTGCAGCCACGGCAGTTCATCCGAGAGAGAGAGAGAGTGTGTGTGTGTTTGTGTTCGCCTTCGGATCAAAGCTCGACCAGAGCCCTCAGTCGATTCTACGGCGTCTGCTATGTTCATCAGCCATTCTCCCAGTATTAGCTTGTTGGAGAGCCGCTGCTTGTTCGACTTTAAATCCTGCAGATTTTGGCCCGGAGTTCAAGGAGAAGAAAAACCAGGCTCAGCAAAGAACTCCAGTGATTCAGAGAGGAGGTGAAGAGTTGATGTTGGTGGCCGGGTTTGGCTTCCAGAAGTTTAGTCAGCTATCTGCTCAGTTAATCATGCTATAAAGACTTTGTGAATATTTCATTTGCCCTGCACTACAGATGGTAACAGCTTGTTTTTCCAAAAGTTTCATTCCTTGGACTAAATGAAGTGTTAATTTTTGGGGCTGGCTTTGTTAAACCTAATGATGCTAATGGCTTCCTGCACATATTTATTAGTCAGACATGTCGCTCTGCATGTTTAGAAGGCTGTGCATTGCTTCTATCTGATGCTTTGTTTTGGTTTTTAATATTAAATACTGATCTATAACTGTCAGCATGAGCACCGGTTGCCATAGCTGTGTTGTGGTGTCATGCTCATCAAATTAGTGACTCATCAGGGGTGAATCATCATCATTTTCGCCACACTCCAGTAAATTACACACGCGGTCTCAGACTTGTTTTCACAGGTTTCGCTCATTCAGCCCAAACGACCTATAACTTTGTGTTGTGCTAAACACGCTAAATTAAAGAGTGCACATCACTTAGCTGTTGTTGTGTCTCTGTGAGCCTCAGACCCAGGCTCACTGCCTCCCTGACTTCCAGGGAGTTATACTGAGCCTTTTCCACTTCTGGTCAGATGTACTTCTGTAAAAATGCCGTTTGCACTGAACACTCAGATCGTACGCAGCAAACACAACGCAACATTCCTGTTTGCATGTGATGAAGTGTTTTTTTTATCCTAACCTAAGAACAATCAGTATACTGATAAGTAAACATAAAAAATATATCAGTCTTATTTGTTTTACTTTACCAGAATTGATAATCAATAGTTATTTGACTTTGACCCAGTAAGTTCCTTTTTTAATTGACCTTTTGGTTTCACCATGAGCACAAAAGGTGTTATTGAGAACTTTTTGAGAACCCTCAAGGCTCTCTGCATGTTGGAGCAATGAGTCCTTAATACAATATTCAGAAAGTCCTGTTCTTCCCCTTCATACCTCCTCTATCTCTTGTGCCTGTAGGGACAATCCCTCATAGATGTGACAAGTGACATAAGGCATTTTAACTCTCTCTGTGCTGTCTGTTCTGAGCGGCAACACTGTTTTGGGTCTTTGAATGCCATGAATCTAAATGTTTTTGTTGGTCTCCATCTGCTAATAGCTAATATCTTATGCCAGTAGATAACATTCATGTTGAAGGTCTGCCCTAAATATTATTTTTTTTATTCATTATTCACTTTAAGTTCGGTCCATTATCTGTTAATCAAGCTCTTAATTGAAACAAAGTTATAAAGTATTTGTAAGTTTAGCAGTTCTTTAAGACAGACGGATGCTCTGCTCGGGTACAGGATTATTGAGTGTCCTCTGCTCAAAATGGGATTTAACAGATTTCAGGACTGCAAATGTTGATTACAGTGATCCCTCACTTATTGCGGGAGTTACGTTCTAAACTTAACCTGCATTAGGCAAAATCCCCAAAGTAGTCAGCTTTATTTTTCTCTCCTGTTCAAACCTTCGTAGAAAAATAAGTCCAATATTATAGAAGGAAACCAAAGATGAAAACCTGTTTTCAGCCAGTGATCGAAGATTTATGTAAATTTGGCAAATTTGGTACAGGAGACACGGCATCGAGGAGACTGATTGACAATAGTCTACAGTCCCTTAGCCAATCAGGACACAGAAAGGTGAACCACGTTATAGCGAGGGACCACTGTATCTGATAATTACAATCTTTTGATTAATTATCAAGAAAACGTCACAGTTTCCTGAAGCTCAAATTGATATTCAGTTTTAGCTGACCAGCATTGTCACAGAAGACAACAGAAAGCTTAAAGTCCTCAATTTAGCAGCACGAGTTGAGGAATGTTCGATATTTGTTCTTGAAAATCGACCACAGCAATCAACAGCTGTTGACTAATTTTCTGTCAATTCACTAATTAATTAATTGACTGATTGTCTCAGCACAGGGAATGGTACAAATACCTCTCGTGATACACTTCAACAGCACAGCCCTTTACAACCTCCAAAGTGACTATTAAGTTGAATCGGCACCTCTTAAAAACAGCTTTAACCAAAACTCAATGTAAGATTTATTGTAGTGCTTTTATATTGGACCACATTTCTTCTCTCTGTATGGACCTAATACATTCTTGCATGAGCTGAAGGAGAAGTCTGTTGAGGAAATTTGGATGCTCCCTCTTGTTCTCTGTCAAACTTGACACCTTACTTGTTGTAGGTATGTAGGAATGCCGGTAAGTCGTAAACCGATCCATTGTGTTAGTCGGAAGTGAGAGTATTTCACTACACCTACGGTACCAGTTTCCATTCTCCTCCTGCTGCCCTCCTGCTGCGCACGACTGATGCTGAGCTGCCAGCCATAGAAATGACTTCATGACTCAAATTCTTCTCATTGTGTGGGGCGTGTTCAATTGTAATGCCAGTTTGGCTTGGCAGCAAAAGCAGCGAGATGTCACCAGAACAGAATTCACCTTTTATGTGTACTGGCGGCCGCCCAACACTACTTTTGTGTGATGGCGACATTTCATCAAACTGCGTTCAGCACTTTGTTTTATGCGAGCAGCAGTGCAGTCTTAGAACCTCATCAGCGGGCCAATTAAGCACAAGCCTGTGAGTGTGCCACAGATCCTCACCACCACTACGTGCTGTTTTTCGCTGTTTGTCAGCTCTGCTGCATACTTTCAGTATCCTTTCACTTTGACATTATCCTCCCCTGGTGTTTTTTTTATGATGAACGCAAACGTTTATATGCAGAGAATTAGCAGGGTGCTTGGCTGATGATGGCCGCGCTATCGGAGAGGCCGCAGAAGCTCATGGAACTAATTGACACCCCTAAAGGCTGGGAAACATTGCTCCCTGTCATTATCACCACTTTGCTTATTTCTTGAGGCCACAGCAATTATGAGAGCCTAATGATGGTGAGCCCAGTAACCTTGCTAATTGGCCCAGACTGTTAATAACTAACTGGGTCTGCACTGCGTGTCCCAAACACTTGTGGAATGTGCGGCCGATGAAATGAGCCAGTGTCGGGAGGGATTTGAGGGAGTAGTGTGGCTGATGTCCTAGATCCACTTTACTGTAATCACGAAACGTTTTCCGTGCTTACTCCCCCATACTTAGAGAACTGTATTATACAGTGTTTATCATTGTCAGGATATTAATGCTCTATTTATAGACGGGGAGTAAGATGATACTTTTCATTCCACCTTTGGCCAGTCAGATTAGCAGTGTACAAATGGTAAACTTTGTTCTGAGATCATTAACCTGTTATTTAGTGTAGTATTCAGGGGTGCAAACACGTGAAAAAGCTGCAATTACATAACAACTAAAGATACTATCTAATCTGCCAAATGTTTATACGCTTCTGGATGACTTGTCTTCTCTCTGAAGTAAAGCAAAAGCAGTTATTTCAGTGATACTAATAAAACTAACAGTAAAATCTCCTACTGAATGTGCAGTTTGTTTTGATATGGAAAACAAACCCAGCAAGGCATTGTGTCTCTATACTATTAGGCAAGTTCTGCATTTATTCGCACCTAGTAGTACTGTTTACCTCGCTAAGGTAGATGCAAGACCAAGCTTTGTTTGTCTAGTGAGTTAAGCAACGGAAGATGGAAAATTATTTCGGTATGGACTGTTTTTTTACCCCCAAGATAAGTAGTCTATACTTAAAACGGCTTATGTCATTGTCTACGTGTGCACCTATATATTACTTTCTACTCTAATGTCCTCGGCTAAAACATAATTCTTAGTGAGATGAGTTTCAGTCAGGCACAGATGCTGTGTGTGTTTGCACTGCGCAGGTGTTGATGTGTTTATGAACCTGTAAGTGCTCATCCCATCATCACCGTAACACCACAGAGCTCTGTGTCTACACATGCAGTCATACGACCGAGAAGCTCCTTCTGCAGCTGTGAGCAGTCTGACTAAACTAACATGAGCAGAACTATTTCAACAATTTAAAGCGTATTGTGCACTTTGTTGTGCTTACAGATAATTTACAAAATGTAAATGTTAATCCTGTAACTGTGACCTCAGTTGAATATCTGGATCTGTGGCTTGAGACCCATTTTCTAAAACAGCTGAGAGTTTATTAAGATTGGATTTAAAAGGCGCCAACATAAGGCAGTCAGTGTTTTGTAACGCATCTGATTCCCCTTTAGTGCTGTTCATCGGTGTGCACACACTGATAACTTGAGTAGGATTTGACACTGACTGACTTGCTGGTAGGAATGAACAAACACAACCCAAAACATGTATTAATGTGGTATTTTGTCACAGAGCAGATGGAGTCTAGCAACATGAAGTTAGATGGCCAATGATCAGTACCGGCTCAACAAAGATCCTCACTTTTAGCATGCCGTGTTTACTCATGTCGATCCTCATTTTTGTATGTCTGCACAGGCTGCTGGAGAAAATCTACAGTACATGACACAGATGGTAGCATAGACCACACTGTCGTCACCAATTACATTTTTGCAACTTGTAATATTTTGAAAGTTCAGTCCTCACCAGTAATTAAAGATCAACATTTGCCGTATCTGTTCACCATCCTGTCATGCATCTGTTTAGAATTGTGATGGGAAAAGTAATTAACAAATGCTTAACAGTCTCGACACGATAGTCAATGCTGCCTGTCATAGTGCTTCGTCCCATATGGAAAAGATCAGCAAACAAAGCCTGCAAATGATGTTACAATATGATTTGTTTTTCTTAATATTGCATTAATACCATTCCAGAAAATTCTCCCTACAAGAGAATAGAACAATCAAAACTCCCCACATGGTTTCACTCTGCCTTGACGTCTGCAGTGATTGGATTTTAAACACTAGATTTACAGTTTCAGACTCACAAATCCACAACCGTCTTTGTGGAAAGCAAAATATGTTCATTTTTGTTGAAACCCCTAACCATATATATATAATATCTGCTTGGTACCTATACATTTACAAAACAACTGCATTGTTGAGCACGTTTATTTATACAGCCCATTTTTCTAAATATGTCCTAAAGGGCTTCCATATTGCATGTCGTATATCAAACTCCCCCACTGTATACATTTACGTTAAACACAGTGGTCACTGTGGAGCACACAAACGTTCTGCCTTTGCATGACTTTTTGTTTGCCCGTGTTTTCTTTTTCTCAAATGAGCATTTGGGTTTAATGAAACTCGCTGGCTTTGCAGGCACTTAGGCAATGTTACTCATGTGTCTTTGGTTTCAGATTCTTCCCATTCCTATTTGATGTGGTTACACAATCCTTGTCGGGGGGACTTAGGCCAACGAAGGCGTTGGTGGAGATGAAAGGCGGCTCATGCAAATGTTCACTGTCTTCACCTGTTGACCAAATATTGAGCCTGGCCGGCAGAAACGCACTTCTCTGGGGAAAACATTCAGCATGTCCACATTTTTCACACTCAGTCTCCTGTTCACCATGTGTCTCTCTGTTTTCAGGGTTTTGAAAAGACCGTGTGTTGACCTGATCACTAAATGGCGCTGACGGTGACTCTAACCGGCCCTTCGCCATGGGGCTTTAGAATATTTGGAGGAAGGGACTTCAAGAAGGCCATAACTGTATCAAAGGTACGTCAACAGCCACTATACTGCAGAACCTCATCGCACCTTATCAAGCCATATCCTCTGTTGTTGTGAAAGTACAGAATGTAATTGCACGTCATGCAAAGTGAACTTCCTCCTCACTACATCTCCTTTCTTGTCTTTGTTTGTGTCCGTGGGCTGCTTCGTACCTATTTCCTTGACTACTGGACCCGTTAGAATAGCATGGAAGTAGATTACATTAGAAGGAAACCACTGATTACAGTTACAGTGGAAGTTGAGGTGGGAGGTGAGGGGGTTCCTAGTCCCAGTGTGGGTTTGTGTCTCTGTGCTAACATGTGCATCTGTGCATGTATTACCACGTGCTTTAGAAAACCAGTACTTTAGCACGTGTGTTATTTTTACTGACCATGTCACTGTTTTAAAAAAAAAAAAAAAAAAAAAGGGAAGATGGAATAGAAGCGGAAATATTACCACTGCAAACAGACAGCATGCAGTAAACACCACCAGGAAACTCAGACGAACTTCTGCATGCCAGAGACACCCAGTTCTACCCACTGCACATCCTGCTCCCACATCGCTACCTCAGTCTGAATTCTTCCAATGGGGCTTCTCCAGTAGCTCTTCAGATCCATAAAGGATGAATTATGGTAAAACCATGGCAAGGCACCAGTGCTTCACACCAACTTTAACTTCAAAGGCATTTATTGTTTTCCCCCTCTTGACAACTCGTGCTAGAAAAACAAGGCTCCACATGAATAATGGGCTTTAAGTCTGATTCTGTTACTGCCATCCAATAAACAACACCGGCATGTTTTCCGGTCTCAAATATCAAACGAGCTCTCTGAAGTGACAGGAAATCCTGCTGAGTGAGAAACTTCATCACAGAAATTGGTTTGCAAAGTCGAGTTTGAGAAACAGCTTGTGCCCCCCCCCCGCCTCCACTCCCTACCCCCCGTGGTAAACCAGCCATAGGCTTGGACCATCCGAAGAGGTTGGTGCTTGGCACAGAGATGACATGGATGCCCGCTTTTATTCCCGTTGGAACTAAAAGATGGCTTACCCCTGATTCACTCGGGCGCAGACCCTGGAAAAGAACCCCCAGCTGCTCTTGGTTTATGTGAAACCAGGCGTGTCCTGATCACAAAAGGCACGCACTATTGTGGGTCACCACAGCAACGCTTAATTGCCTCTCGAGTGGGCCCACAGACATGGCACCTCTGCCCTCTTGCTTGGCTAAATTGACAAACAGCGTGTTGACTGGCCTTCTCTTTGCATCCATTTTTCCACAAGAGATGTAAGAATGAGACTTTGATCCCCTCTGATTGGATCTCCGTTTATGTTGCTTTGCATTCTTTGTTTCTTTGTTTTATTGCCCATCTCTGTTTTTAATTGTGGGGCGAGCACTATTTGTGGCAAAAGTCATTACTCCTCTAAAGTATAAGCAGTTGCAGCGTCGACCTCCAGATATTGCGTTTTTGTTTTAGCCGGCCTGTGTATTTGGGTGTATGTGTGTAAGTGTGCCTGGGATGCAGGAACCGAGCTGAAAGTGGTGGCTGGGACGTCATGTTTCAGCCCATTAGTGTGGAATTCCCTAAGATGTGGTGGTATAGCATTGACTTTGACATGCTGTGAGGCTGGTTGCAAAGGTCAGGCCCAGTCAAACCATCAAGTGGTGTCACACTAATGACTTTTCCCCAAGGGTGTCATGAATCTGTCCGCTGTTGACCGGCACTGCCTCAATCCATGTGTGTGAAAGGCTGTGGCGTCTGTTGGTATTTACTCTGAGTGTTTTATGGGCTGTAGATAGAGACCATTGGATTAAGAGTGTGGCCAAAGTGTGAAGCAACTCGTCAGTACCTTTCCCCATTTACTCATTTGATGATGTCCGGTGTCAGCCCCTGACTGAGACACAGAGCTGTTTATGCATGTCAGATCGACAGCATCCATAAAGTATTGTGTTTAGAGCAGGACCTGGGGCCAGTGTCACCTAACTAGAGCTCATTATTCTGTTCAACAGGTCAATGGGGGCAGCAAGGCGGAGCAGGCAGACCTGCATCCTGGTGATATTATCTTGGAGATCAACGGTGAAAACACGGCTGATATGCTGAACGTGGAGGCCCAGAACAAGATCAAGAACTCAAAGACGCAGCTGCAGCTGGTGGTTGAGAGGTACGTTGGCATGCAGATTTGCTGCAAAAACAAATATTGCTGCTTCCATGACTTTCAGTATTGTGTTGCAGATTTTGTATATCTTTGATTTATAAACACTGAATACATACAATATAGTACCATGTAAGCTTCTACAGCATAGCTCCCAGTATGATTATTTAAAATGTCCCCAATTTTCTGTGTTTGAACCAAGACCACAGTGTCCCATCTTCCTTTACACTGTTCTTAACTATCATGTAAGCACTGTACAAACAAAACAAGTGATTGTAATCAGGGGAAATGCCAGCATGTATGAGAGCCACACTGTTCCCTTCCCTGGTCCTTCTTAATAAACACTGGTTTGAGATTTGCCAAGACCTTATTTGGTTGACAGGGAGTTGGCTACTAAAAAGGTTTTCCTTTCAGTCAGGGCTGCTCTTTGCTGGCATTTTGATTAAAGGTCCACCCTAAATTCTCATTTCTTGTCACTGTAGCCCCCGTCACTCTCTTTTTCTCTTATTGCACACGGAAACACGCACACACATTCTCACGCACGTGCGCTTTCACATACTTCCTCCCTTGGATGTCCCACGTCCATGTGAGTGAATTTTTCCCTGCTGACCTCATGTCTCCCACCAAGCCAGAAACAACACCATTACTGCTTGCTTGCCCAGGACAATGCCACTGTGTAGCTCTGCCATGTCTTTCATCCCACCTCTGACTGACTGTCAGTGGTTTTCAGCACCAAGACACTTAAATACCTCTTGCAGGCTCCTGTTTTAATGCTACTCATCAAGGATATCACCTATTTGATCCGCATTCAGACTTGTAATCGAGGAGCACAAAGCTGTGGCATTTAATTTGTCCTCTGCCTCAATGAGAGCGCTCCCTTTTTCCAGCTCAACATCTGGTTGGCAGTTTATTCTCATCAAGCCAGTGATGTGGGTGCTGGCAGTCATCACGCAGATGGTGTTGCCTGGACTCGAAGACGGTGGCATTAGCCTGTCCTCAGAATAGAATAGATAGAATAGAATAGAATAGAGTGTTGTGTGTAAGCACGCCTGCTGCTGTGTGCAGACATAGTGGTTTATTGTTGGTGCATTTAAAGACATGTTCATCACAGGCTTTGCTAACTTTGGTTATTTTTACATGACAAAGCAACCACGCTATCACTGTCTTGTCATTGACCCTGAAAGCTTTTAAGTTGGGCTTTGTTCGTGGCTTCTTGTTTGGACTTCATTGTTCATTGATGCCTTGCGGATGATGTCATGTTGACCAAAGTATTTGTCACTCTATGATCCCGTTGTTCTCTTCAATGGAATAAGCTAACAGAACAAAACGAGTATAGTTTTACCACACAGCAATGCTGAAGCAGTATAATAGAGTTTCCCCTTTGATACCAAGGTGTGCATGCAGAAGCTAACACTAGTTCTTATCTCATTTGATCACCAATCATTCAGAAAGCAATGACAAACTCCATATGAATCTTACTGCATTAATTATTACATTATATTATTAAGTTAGGCTCACAGGGTTTATAATAACACCCTCCATCCTTAGAAACTTTATTTGGACAAAGGAACAGCTAATAGGTGTAGAATTTTTGGTCAGATTTGTAATTTTGTTTAATTTGATCAGAAAATTCCTTAAATCAAAACAAAAAATTGAGAACTTTATTTTGTTTTTTTTTAACTGAAAACAGGAATTTGTAGAATGATATAGTCATTTTTCTAAAAGTTGAATATTGGGGAAAAAAGATCATTTTGGTAACATTTTTGGAAATTCTGGTATCAAAAATGTTCAAATGACACCATGAGTAAATAAAACAGTGGTTTGCTTGTATATTTGCTTGCTTGTATGTATATTTGACATCTTATGGATTTGAAGGCTTTTTAAATTAATAAAGGCAGAGGTATTCTTACAATGCACATGTCTGGAAGAATCTGCCTCAGGCTGGTTAACTCAATGACAGCTGTGAACAACTAATGTCAGCAAGAGGTGTCAAGTGCTGATTTATGCCAGTTTCACATCTCAGTGGTATAAAGTCGCTGTTAGCATTTTGACCAGAAGCAAATTCTTCCTCTGTAAAGGAGAACCATAGCTATCAAATGGGGATAAGACACTATTTTTGTTCTCCTCTGGTGTGAAATGGAAGTTAAAAACACAAGGTGGGCATTTTTAGCTGTGCAGTTTCTCATTCAAAGCAATGCCTTTTTCAGGCTTGCAACATTAATATCTCTTCTACGGGAAGTGATGTCTTATAGCTGCCATATCAGTTTTCGTCTTTTTGCCATCTCTCTGTCGTGCACACTATGTGGAGCCCAGACCACGAGAGGTGTGTTTCTGGGTGATTTACCACAGGCATCCAGGCCTTCCTGTGTGCCTCATTACCCCAGGCTCAACTAAGAGCCAGTCAGCCTCTGGCCCTACAGCCAGGGGGGCACTGTATGTTTGCATTGGCGCTTACACTGCCCATATTTTCCCCTCCAAATCCTATGATGGAATTGCTTACAGAATGTGTTTCCTATTTAAGAAGGTAAAACAAAAGTGACTATTTGGAAAGACGAGATCCATCGGGAGAATATTTTCAAAAGGGGGACAGAGTCTGCAGTACTCGTTTTGTGCAGTAATTTGCATGGGAACATACCAGTGGATGTTTGGCAGGACATTAACAAAAGGGATGACAAGAAAATGTTTTTACTTCCTTGCACTTTTATGACCTTATGACCTTTTTTAGAAAATGGTTTATTTCCCCTTAACTCAGCATTGTTCTTGAACATCATATTACTTACTTTTCAGGACATCAGCTAGTCCTGAATGTCATGTAGACATATTTTAAATGACTGACTTATTTATTTAACATGAACTTCCTGCTTCTGTTTTTTTGCTGTGGTGGGATCAGACCAAATCCCTACATGCTCCATAGATGGAGAATGAAAATTTTGGTCGTCAGATAATATATCTGTTGACAGTCAATTGATCTCTGGTTGCCTGTCTTTCAAGACCTGAACCTCCCAGCCCTGGACAGACCAACGGGATCAGCACCCCTGAGCAGCTCACCGGACGCTTTCAGGTCAGTGCTGCCGCACCACTGGAGCTTAAACTTTTTCTTCATTGGTTTACATCAATTGTCAAGTTGAAGCGTATTCCCTATACCTTCTTGATTCTTCACAAGTGCCTGTTTTACTTGGACACTGTAGTGTTTTGACTAAACGGGGTGTATTGCTTCATTTCTGCTAATGCATGCATCACACACATCTGTTTATCACATATCTGCTTGTTTCACTGTCATGAAGATGGAAGCAATACAAGACTGTGGGGATTTAGTACTTGTTCCTGTGTTTTATTGAGATCATGATGAGTCCCAAAGCACCGCCTACATAGGGAACTCAATCTATAAATTTGTTGTTTGAGTATACGAGATTTACTTGTGTACTTGTGTGCACTGATACTCTCAAAGGTGTCCAGTATGCCTCTTAGTTAAGCTTTTCACTGGCTTATGTCGCAAAAATACTGTTGCAAAGATAAAGCTGGGCTCATCTTAATGCGATAACTTTCCTCTGATGCGTTGTTTGTAGGAGGCAGTCATAGTGAGTCGAGATGAGAATCAGAACTACCGAGAGTACACTATCTCCAGCCCTGCATCGCTGTCCCCTGGACCTTACTCGCCCAATCCTCCTGCCAGCCCTGATGGGAAGAGGGACAGGCTGACCCCGACCACCAACAAGAGGTAGCCTACTCAGCCTGCTCTACTGGAAAACTGCACTGCAGTCCTCAAGCAAATTGGATTTTTATTGCATATCTGATAGAAGTCTGTCACACTAATTTGGAAATGAAAAGAACATTTTTGAGGCTTTTGATGTGAGCAAATTGAATGTGTGAAGAAAGAAGTTTGTGATTAGCATTAAAGAAACACCCAGTGGATTTCAATGTAATTTTAGCTTGTTTGTAACATTTGTTGGACAGCTACTAAACCCTCAGCCAGCTTGTCCACTCCAGCATTGTTACTGTGCTTACTAATGTTGTAATGAAGTGGAGGCTTAGACCATCCGAAGTCACAAATGTTATCTGGTTACTTGTGAATTGCCACTGGTACAATGAAAGATTGGATGTAAAAAAATCTTTCAGCTTGAACAAATTATAAGGTAAAGTCATAGGACAGTTTAGAGCTAAACATTTTCGATGGCCTGGTTGAGTCTTTTTCAGGAAGCCGTCCATTCACTGCTTAAATAGGCTTACAGCTGGACAAAAGGTTGCAACAAGTGCTCTCTTGACTCCACAACAGGCCCAGAGTCAATAGGTATGAGAATAACAGACAGAAAGTGGAGCCATGGGATTGTACTGTATTAACAAAGGATATGCACTGGATATCACATTCCACCATTTGCATTCACTTTAACAAAAGGCAGAATGTGGAACGTTCACTGGGCTCGTTCTGAGCGTGGCTGCTGTCGACTCTCATGGACAACTTTAGTAGGTCACAGTTCAAACGCCAATTTTCTACCCTGTCTGGATGGATGGAGCTTTGTGCCCTGAAGCTTGACTTCCATCTTGTCATTAATGCCATTTTAATTCTTACACCAGTATTGTTTTTTTCATGTTGATATTTTATACTGAAACACAGTGTCGTACTGCAAAACAAGTGCAAACAATTGCGGTTTATTCCATTTAAGCTTCGGGGGTTGTTCAGAACTAATGTGCAATAATCAGAAATATGGATAGAATAATATATATCATATCATTGTTATCAGATTGAGAAAATTAGTTGAAAAATATGAATATTATTATAATAGTATTTTAATGAAATAGTCAGACACTCTGTGCTACTTATTGGTTTGAAACGGCCACAATATTATAATTCTTCCACAAATATTAAACCACATAAATGACTTATTCCAGAGTCGTACATGTGCATAGTTAACACTTTGCTGTCTCTGTTATAGTGTCCAGCTGCGCTCATGGTCTCCAGAGGAGAGGAGTCAAAGGCTGTCCAGGCCACTGTCACAGGTTAGTTTCTGTTGTTTTTTTTTAAACAGCCAAATCCTCTTTTTTATTTCATTGAATGTTTTCAGCTTTCGGAAATATGCAGGCAGGAATTATACAGTTATTGACTTTACAGATGGGTCTGTCATCCCTGCTAAATAAAAGCAGATGAATTCCTACTGTAAAATGTCTTTAATTAGATGAGGACAGTTGGTTCTTAGTGAGCATGAAATTATGATCCCCTTCAACCAGAACAACCAGAAACAAAGTAGAGGAATCTGGTGTGTTCCTGTCTTTGTACTGTAAAAAAAGCATACTACTTTATGCTTTTGATGGTATGATGATTACAGGATCATGACACATATACAGGTTTGGTAAATAGTAGTGGGAGTAGCACAACATACTGGAAAATGAATGCAAATGTTTAGATAAATGTCCTCACAAAGTAAATCTGTCATTTATCTGCTGCTGCAATTTTAGGTAGCAGTTCAGTACAACTAAAGGCTTTTGCCCTCACACTGTGTGATGTATTTATTTTGACTGCACAGACTGGGCTGTTAGGATAACATTTCAATTCTTTCCTTTCCTCTTGAATTGTTACTCTCTGATGCCACAGAAGATGCCCTACAAAAGGCTTGTGCACCCCACTGTACTGTGCGTGGGCTTCACAGTAAAGGCAGGATACACAGAGCGTTTGACATTTTTATAGCAGGGAGTGTATAAACTTCAAAGGTCAGACTTTGAAAATATCTGACATTAAGCTGAACAACAATCTGGAGCTGTTTCATTCACGGCCTGCTCCAAGGAAAAAAAAAAAAAAAGATTACTTTCCGTCAAAACAATGGCCTTAACCTTTAGTTGTCTGAACGGAGACTCATTAGTCTTAGTGAGCAGTAAAATACAGACTTGGGGTTATCATCAGACTACAGCTAAAGTATGCTGTGCTTATTTACCATTCAGCAACAAAACCAAGAAGGGGGACTTGGGCGTCTGGAAAGACTTCAATGAGTTAAAGCAGGAAAATGTTGTGGGAAAGTTCGTCATGAGCTATTTCAGCTATGCCTACATGCTTAGTCTCAAGTATTGGTCCCACTGAAGACAGAACATGTGAGATGACAGAGGAGAAAAAAACATGCAAGACCTTTTGTAATGGCACAAGGAATTCCAGCCATTTTTATAACTCTGGACATTACATAAAGTTAAATAAATATGCAGAGGGTTTGAACTTGAAAACACTTGAGCATTCCCTCTGAGAGGCTGCTGGCTGAGAAAGTCCATTTTTAAAGTTTCTCTTCGAGTTTGGGATTCTTTCTGTTGTTTACATGTTAAATGGGATTCAGATGCACTGTCATTCACAGCGGTGTTCAGTCTCTCAGACCAGTGGCTTACGTCAGAGTAGTTTTGATCTTTTTCACACTGGGAGACAGATGAACTTGTGGAGCCATGATGTAACTGAGGTCCAAGTGGCTCTTTTGAGCATGGTTACATTACTTTTCCTGGACATTTTGACCACTATTTATCAAAACAAAATGCTATAAAATCTTGTCCCCGGGAAATGTAGTCTTTGGGAATGCAAGACCAGAGTCCCCCTAATAACTAATTTGATGTGACTGCAAAGCCACATGTGTGTTGTCTCCTTCCAAGTTGTTTTAGGGCGGAAAGGGTA
The DNA here is from genome assembly GCA_028564955.1 of Terapon puta. NCBI lineage: Eukaryota > Metazoa > Chordata > Actinopteri > Centrarchiformes > Terapontidae > Terapon > Terapon puta. The sequence continues at coordinate 8,665,518 of JAOXYL010000086.1, forward strand.
TGCTTGGTGTCTATGTGTGCAGACATGAATCAGCTCTCTGACTGGCTCACTGTCTAGGGAGATTCAACTTTGTGATATCTGCTATTCATTTGGACAACCGATGCCTCAGACAGACTGAAGGCTGGACTGGAGATGATGAAGTTGTCTGGTGTCGAGTCCTTTACACTTCAGAAGTGAATAAGATAGTCCCTTAGGCTAAAAAGTAATTGGAAATGAACCATTTCAAATTCCAATTGTGAATGTTTGAGCTCTTCAAAGGGGAACTAGGCTGGTTCTCCAAATGAGATCACTTAACTTGTCAGGAAGAGTATTTCTCAGCCTGGTTGTATGATGTTTTCTGTGGCTAAAGTCTGAAGAAATCATCAGAATTATTTTGAATTGGGCTTGACTCCTCAGATTCAACAGGAAACCTATGTTACATATGTCTATCAGGCAGGGAGATTTTTAACAAATTGAGTTGCATTATTGGCAGCATTGATACTGCAGTGAGTTTGTCACATCTCATACCTTTGTCATTATCATGTCCTTAATGTTCCAACTGAAGTACTCCTGCTCAAATCATTCTACTAAGATAATACATGCTAGATTTACCATTGCTTTATTTCTCACTGAAGGCACTGTATGCCTCTGTTAAATACAGATGCCGATGTTTTCAACCTCCGTCCAAAACCACATTCAAAAGCCCACTGTGGAGTTACAGTGAGGCTGCGGCCAGTAAGGCATGGCGGAGCAAACTTCCGCATTGGGCGACCAAAAAACACATTAGGAGCTGTGTTGTGGCGGAGTGCTCCATCAGCGAGCCCTAAGGAATGAACATGCTGCTGTCATAGCTGTCTGTCCAGGACAGCCTTGCATGTTTGTGGTATTTATGGAGTCGCCCGTTCTCCCAGTCTCATACCATTTTTAAATTCACCCCTTTCTCTCATTTTTGTAATGCTGGAATCAGTATTATCTTGTATCCTCTGGGAGACATTACATTCCTTGTATCTAAGTCTTCTCCAATATCAACTTGGCCTTTTTAACCTGGTCATTCCATATCTTTGAATTAATAGCAAGCTATATGTTTTAAGAAGACTGCAATTTGAGATGTTTAATCACTGCTTTGTTCACCCTTTTCATTTTCTCTGGTCTCAAAGCTGATTTGGCTTGCTTGCTTGGCTGTTCTGTGCCTGACAGCTTCAGTGTTTACCATCATCCAGCCTAGTGGATGAGAGTTTTGGGTTTTGGCTGACCCCTTCCTCCAAGGGATGTCTATCCTGGTTTTAAAGTAGTGACGAGCCTCCTGCCGCAGTGCTGTGATTAGTGAGTGGAGTTCTTTCAGAGTACTCGGTGGGGAAAAGGCTGGGAAGAGGCCTGCCATGGGCACACTGTGCATTATGCTGCTCGGCCTGGCAGGAACACAGCAGCCCAGTGAGTGCTAAGATGTGGAGCCTCCATGACAAGGGCCTCTGTCCTGCCTGAGAGGTGCAGAGTGCTGCTGTATCAGGTGATCAGCCTCTCTGAAAAGCTCCTAAAAGGCTTTTCCACCCCTGTTTTGGCTCCCTGAGTGAGGAGAGTGGGATGCGCAACAGGATCCCCCATTTTCCAGGGTGTTGGATATCCTGAGAAAAAGCCTGGATACAATAGTGGCTGTGATGGCAGAGGCTGTGGAAGGCTGGTGCTGCTTTTTCCCTCGCGTCACAAGGCCTGCCGTTGTGTGACGGGAGCTGGAAGAGACGAGGGCCGGGGTGGAGCAGACTGGACACTAGGGAGCCCTCTGACATTCCCGAACTGTACTTAAGCCATCACACTACTCTGCTGTGTTTGAGCAGCCTCTGAGCTGAGCAATGTCCTTCGTGCCTCATCATGGAGTCCAAACTTCCTGCAAAGCCACATGGAACGCATGAATGATAATATGCGTAAGATTAGAATTGCATGTTTAAAAATGGACGCAGCACTTCATAGATGTCTTATTCAAAAGCCGTAGAGTTTAATGTACTCCACTGCACTAAAAACCATTTGCCCTTGGGACATGAATGTCTGCATTCACCTTTACATTTCCCATACCATCAACAGTCTGCCATGGGAATTAATGTTTTTCCAGGATATCTATTCAATGCATCTTGATCAAGAGGTTTTAAAGTAGTGTGTTGAAAAAGTAACCTCACAACAGAAGTGTGATTTCAGGTCCGTTTTTCAGCCTTAGTCCTGCTGAAGTGTCCGTAAGCAGCAGTTCCAACTTACCAGCTTACCCTGACCTCTGACCTTCTTCAGTGGAAAAACGGAAACAAAAAATGCTTTATACCTTGTCGGTTTTGTCATGCAAATGTTCTGGCTTTGTTCTTGGACTTTCGTAGTAGCTCTTCACCATGAGAAAACCAGCAAAGGCATCTTGGATTCCTGGAAGCCGGGTATGAGATTGTATCTGAGCTGGCGGGGCACTATCATGATTCAGAGCATCTGTTTATATCATCACGAAATGACCACAACAGGATCTCTGTTGCGATGATCAGGGCCAAAACCAAACTGCTTTGACCCATCACTGGGCCATTAGGACCAGGCTCCATGTCTGGGTTTGTAGTTTCTGCACTTTGAGGTTCCTGAGGGTTGCCTTAGCGGGCTGCCTGATCCAGTGCTGGGATGGGGTGGTTACTTTATAAATATCCATCCTAGTGTAGGATAGCCAGCTCCTGCAGGGTGACACTTTCTGTTGGCCACATACAGACCAGGCCTTTCCTCTTTTTAGCTAAATTAGGTGAAATGGTCTCTGCAATATGACACGTGTCACTGAGCTCTATATCCAGAGTGGGTAGGGTAAATATCTATCCATACGTTCTCAATCCCATGCGTTTCTCTGTCCGCCAATCTCCTCGCAGGAGACCAGAATGCACGCCAGAGGCTGACTCTGTCCTGGTCTATTCTGGAGGTTGTGGTGGACTGGAGTGCAAAGCTGCGGTCATCGCTTTAGACCAGAAATGGAGACTTGGCGTGCAGGAATAGAACTAAATTCATGTTTTTAAATGGAGTCAAAATGTAGAACTTTATACGGCACGCACTGTTGGTTGAAGAGTAAAGTTTTATCTTCAGTCCCGGAGACCTGAAGAGGTAACGGCACCTCACCTGTTGTCGCTTCTCCTCCAGCACTAAATACAGGCTTGCATAACTTTTACTTGACTGTGATGGCTTGGAATGATGTACTATTTCAGGTTTGACATGAGTGGGGCTGTTGTTTGGCTTGGCAGGCCAGTGCTGTGCTAAGCCAAGCCAATGTTGGGGGAGCTGCGCTGGCTGTGGCCATGGTAGAGGGATGGTTTTCTTCTTCTTCCCTGCACAGTGAGGTCTGTGACTGGACAGTGTGAGGTCTTTTCACGTGGACATGTAGCCGTTAAGCTTTGGGTCCATTGTGGCTGCTGCAAGGGCAGCATGCCTCTCCTCATCTCTGCTGATTGATCAGCACGCCTGTTTTTCTTTCCTCTGGAGTGGAAAAGCAAACGGGCAGTTTTGATTCCCTGTGCTTTCCAGGCCCCCAGGCACGCTCATGGGGACACTGGGCCCTGCAAGTTTTATGGGGAAATGTTGGCTGGGAGAGATGGGCCTTTTTACTAGTTGGTGTTGTTTACGAAGGTGGTTGAGCAGTATGTCAACATTCCAAAAGCTGTTGTCAAGGGAACGACGTGCATAACTGCCCCTCAGTGTGTTCATGCCAGCAAAAACAGTCATGTCAGCATATATTCCCCTAGTTTTACACAGGACAGCACCTACGTTTGGAGTAATGGTTACTATGACTGCATGTGTTGATAATAAATCATAATTGTTCAGCTGGTAAAATGGTAACTGCAGTTAACACTTAAGAATAATACTGCTACACTGGGAAGCCATAAATGCATGTCTCGCTGACAGTTTAGATTTATGTTTAAGCCATTCTTGGAAATTCCTGTAGAAATATGAGTATTAGTCCATACTCCATCTTGTTGTATTGCATTGTAAGTCATTGCACTATGTTGTACAGTAGAGTTACTGTACCTCTGGGTGAAACAAGAGAGTGAGACAAACCAGATGGTTTCTGTCTAATTGCTGCAGTTGTGATGCTGTCAGACTCACTTACAATCAGAGCTCAAACACCTTTAGGAAGGGTTTTTCACTGATGAGCTGTTAAATGTGGCTCCATATCGAGGCCTTCCAGCGTATCGTGTCAGTTTTGATCAGCATCCTTGGTTTCAATGCAGTTTCTTTTGATTGTTCTTTTTTTATGCATATGAGAAGAGGCATCTAGGCAACCGTAAATTAAAAGTATCATGAAGTCCAGCCATTTTGGTCCAACCATAATGAACTCCAGATGTCTAATGGGCTTGATATGCTGCTCCAGTCGGAGCCTTGTGGGGAATTTAATAGGGATGAAAAATGTGTTGCTTGTAGCACCCTTGGTGGATAAATAAACGCTCAGAGTCCTGTTCATTCCTCATTGTGTCTCTGACTTTTGGTGGCAGTGCGGCTGAGAGCCTCCACGAGACCACCTACACGATGATCACATGAGGCGGCTTTGGCTTGTGTTAAAGGTCTCAAAGTATTCACTGTGCCATTACAATTCACACGCACAATCAGCTTCATCCACAGTGTTCTGAGTTTCAGGAATTATGGACATTACAGTACAGGAAAATCAGATATTTTCTCCACATTCACTTGTGAACTCTTCAGTGGAACATCAGTGTGTCTTTTCGCACTGACAGTGAGTTAATATTTAAAAATGCAAATTTCATCCTCACTGGCAGAAAGTACAAAAAACAAAACTAAATGCAACTCTGCTTTTAGTTGACAGCGGCAACAGTGCACAGAGAGAATTACTGGATACTCAGTCATCTGTTGTCTTCATCTCTTTGCTGTTCATTTGGCCTCTAATCTTGTACATATGGTTTATATCTGTAGCAGTGTGATGGTGTGTGGCCGCGTTGTACGAATGGAGAGAGAGGGCATCATGAAGATCTGTCGCTTTATTCCATGTTATTGAATGCTGTGCAGTTTAAGCCTCGGTCAAAATTGATATGTAGAAAGTATTACAGAGGATTGAGAAGATTGAGCTTGACTTCTAAGGTTTACTCTATATGCTGCAGTAAGGACTGTATGTGAAGAGTTTTACATTCCTATTTCGGAAATGGGTAAACTAAAGAAAAAGACTAAGCATGCCCTAAAGCTTGAAAACAAAATCCTCTATACAGCCTGTATATATTAAAGGTTGGACTTGAAATTACTTATGTAGAGTAGAGGAAATGGACTTGAAGCAGTCTTTGTAGGAGTTGTAGTCAGGCTGCACCTATCAGTCCTCTGGATTAGTGATATCATTATTCCAATCAGCATTTTTGTCTGAGACCTCAGACTTTCCGTAAAGCAGCTGCAGTGAGACATTAGCCAATAAAAAGGGTAAAGAATGTTAATGACATGAAATTGATATAAAGGATATCCTCATTGTGTTTTATTTGTTACAGAATGTCGACACAGCAATGCAACATCTCTAAGACTTAATTACAAGGCAGGGTCCATCAGTGACAGTGGATAACGAGTAGGTTACCAACAGCCTCAGGTCTTCGCTCTGGACCTCCATCAATGCACGCTGCTGGATAGGAAACACTGTGCACAGCTCTGATTATTACCCAGCCCAGGATGTCTGGTGTCCCCCGCCTCATTGTAGTACGGCAGTCATGTCTGTGGCGGAGACAGTGAATGAGCAGTTATAGCACTTTCTTACAGCAGCACTGAGGTTCCCAAAATAAAAGCCTCCCCTAGGCATCGCTCCTGCACACTGCTGGCCCATGCCCTGTAATTGAAGCTGCAGGGTGGTAATGATGATGATGCAGAGTGGCTTGCTTGGAGCCAGACTGAAGGCTCCTCCACTGGCACTGTCCCCAGCGTCTCCCATGGGCCTTGATCTGAAACAGCTGCCCTCCCTTCAGTTCACCATTTCCTGTTTGTTTGTGTCTCAAAGTGGCCAATCATAGACAAAAGGTTTATTTTCATTTCACAGAGATTCTCTTACATTTTTCACAGTTCATCACCATTTTTCCCACACGTACTGAGGATTTTCCTTGGACATATGCCAGTCACAGTTGGTCAGCCAGTCACTTCAGATCAGCTCATGACAATAACAATCAATAAATCACTGGTTAAAAACTGCTCTGTTGAGTGCTGTAAAACATAAATAGGCACAGTTAATGTGGTTGGAGACTCCCTTTTCTGCTTTTGGAAATGTGTCTAGAAGTGACACATGCAATGCTGGGGTAGACTTCAGCCCCCTCTCCTTTGCCAGTGATACAGCGGGCAAGGAAAATGGATGGGTGGATGGATGATTCAAATAAACAGCAAGCTTCAGCAAAACCTTCCACAACTTGTGTGCCATCTTTGCTGCAGATGTCTTGTTGCTGCAGAGAAAAAAAAAATCAACATCAAAGCCCTTAGAGACCTGGCTGCAAATATTAAGTATTCTTTTGTAATAATAGATATGCATCATCAAATAAGATATTTTTCATTTAGCTTAACTCTCAATGACTCAGGTGATCTGCTTCATCAGGGTTTTGTGGGTTTTAATTTGATGTTTTACAACTTTGATTGATGTGTAGAAATGTGACATCACCTTTTTCCTAACCAAACCCTACTCACTTCAGATACTGAAAACAAAACAAAAATACTGAAATCTCTTGTGAAATATTCAACACTTTTTGGCAGGAAATGGCAATGTACAACCCATTCGCTCATAATAAGAAGCTGATTGCAAAATTTGGCTTTCCCAATGTGTATGAAAAGTGAGGCTCGAGATTGTGCTTCAGTATTTCAATGTACTCATGCATGAACTCACAACATTTTGGGATAAGTTATTGTATATACAGCTCAAGGCCAGCACAGCATACCAGTGACTTGCTCTAATGATCCTGGGTATGTTGACTAAGTGCTCCTGATTACAGTTCAGTGCAGCTTTAATCAGAGTTTCCTCCTCACCAGCCACAGGAACCAGGAAGAATTGGCTGATTTTTCTCCAGTGGTCTCTCCCATCTCTGAACCATGCTCCTATCCAAGACAAAATAACAGGCTTTCCCTCGGCTCACCCCATGCCCCTCCCTAAGTTTGTTGGTGCATAAGACTTGGGGGCATTGTTGGCACTGCCACGGTGCAGTTTACCAAATGCGTTGTAGCTGAGATCAGCCGTGTGTAATGGTTTGATGGCTCTCAATGGAGCGGTGATGGTACCAGGACAAAGATGTTTCGGGGAGTCCAGTTTAAGGCCGCTGCCTGCCGCTCCATGGTTACTGCTATAAAAGGCTGGCATCAGAGACTGTAGAATTGATGGCTGTGATGGGAGAACTGCCCGGGCGGTGCAGTGAGAGTTTTTTTGAACTTTCTAAGGTCAAGCTCAATCACAGCTGCATACTCCCTGTCACAGTGGAGCCCTTGTTTTTTCTCTCTCTCCCTCTTCCTTTTGTTTTTCTTTACTTCATTGCATTCCTCTTGAGTCTCATAGATCAGAGTTGCGATTTTGTCCGTAATTCTTCTGCTGTTGCAGAGCATGAAGATCCACATTCAGTAGCCAGACACTTATATAACATAGGTTTGTTTTGCATTAGTGTGGATTCATATATGCACATTCTGTGTGGCTTCACTAGGTCCTCCTAAAATGATCTCTAAAGCATGTATGTCTATCAGGCATATGCCCTGGAGATTGGTTCACAGCGGGAGAGAACATGGACGTCTCTATTCTTATACTGTGATGATATGGAATATGTGATCTTCTGAGCCTGCAGTTATTATTCCGGGTTTATCCTGGGAGGAATCGCAGGGAGACGTCCCAATGATCGTTTCTGGTAAAGGCTTCCTGGCACGCACCACTAATCTGCCCACTCACTAAGGAAAAAGAAGAGGAAAATTGGACTCAATTGAGAACAGAGACATTGTTCAAAGAGTTGTTGAATTGGAAGCGGGTGCTGGCATTGGACACACAAATCTTTGACTCCATCAGTGCCACTGTGTCAACATCGAGCTCCAGCATCAGCTCCAACTTGAGTCTCAGACATGTACCGGTTCAAAGAGCCGGGTGGAGACATTTCCCCCTTCGACTGAGCCAGTGTAACACTGATGCCAGCTGGGGACGGTTGAGAAAGAAAAACTCGGTGAGCTTTATTGTGAAGACTCTTCGTCTGTGGGCTGTTCGATTCACAGTCTAAGTATTTTTCCTGGACTGTGTATGGACGTGAAATAAAGAAATAGCTTTGTTTCCCCAGCAAACTGGAAGTTGTGAAACTGTTTTGAGACTTCCTCCCTCTTTTTTTCTTTTTTTAGCCAAGTCAAGAAGTTAGTTTTTTCTGATAGATAGTCACTTTCACAGGTGGACATGGTAAGCTGCCAGACAGTGTTGTGGTTAAAAACAATTAGTTTGTTGGGATTCCTGACAGTAAAAATGTCTGAGTTGAGTTATGTGCTGTGCAGACTTGGTCCAGGTGTGCTGAGTGTTTAGTGTGAACATATGCCTGAGGTCACTTTCACTAGTGGTTCACCCCTGCTCCCTCATGACATAATCAAACTTATATAAATCGACCTTCTCCTGTAACATTGTAACTGTCTGCTGCTGCCTACAATAACAGCTACAATAAAAAATGTCATTGGCATAAATGCTGAGACATCAGTTTATGAGCTTCCTGTGTACAGCAGGTATGCAGCGCCCTCTTCTGTCAAAAGCCAAAAATGATTCATTTAACCAAGACTTTACTCAGTTTCCTTCCTGAATGACATTATTGTTTGTACAGTAAGTGCTCAGTTTGGGTTAATGAGGTTCTTGCAACGTGGAATGTCTTCTCTCATTACATGATGAGGGACACTGTTTATAGCGACCATGAATAATTGTGAGATTTGCACTGCATCTGGAATCCATTGAAGTACATGCCAGCTCTGTCTTTCCCATCAGACCAACACTGGAGTCGGTGCCAAACATCTGTTGCCACACAATCTATCATTAGCTGAAGGTCTGAAGTACAGCACTGATATAAATGATAACCGAGATAAAAAAAAGTTGACAAGGGTTGTTGTGATCATTAAGACTGATCAGCCGTCAGGAGGAATGTTGTGGAATGTTGGGCGTGAAAGTCAAACAATGAGAAAGTGTCTTGTTTGTTCTGCACACGAAACTGTGACAGGTTTCAGTCAAATGGGATCATGGAGTAGAAAGAATGATCTCCAGTTGTCTGTATGTGTTCTCCACATGGAGGTAATTTAAGCTGCTGATAAATCCCTGCTGATTAAATATTTTGTTCATGATGGTGTGCCAGGTTGTCATACAGTAAAGTCTCCTCAGATTTAGTGCTTCCTGAAGCAAGGACAAAACATTTGTTCAGCATCAGTATGCTGCTTGGTGCACCAGCAATCCAGAGATGTTGCTAGTGAATTCCTGCCTCTGCTTTGAACAGAGCTTTTTGTGACTTCAGCAGTAACATTGCATCATGGTCTAAGCACTCGCATACTGTCTCAATAGATTCCTCAACTCTGAACGGCAAAGTTCGTTTCAGCTGCTACAGGAAGTTTGACTTTCAGGTTTACTCACTCTTGCTTTCATTGCCACTTTCCTCTTCCTCAACAGGAGTTCTCCCCCTCAGACTACAGAAATAACTCGGTGTCCAGCAGAACCCCGACCCCGCCAGGACGATACTCGCCCCACAGCCCCATTGATCGGGATGTGCCAATGTCCCCTCGACGCAGGTAAAGACCATCATAAATGGCTAAAACACCACTTTTCACTATAAACTTGAGATATTTCACACCAACTGTCATGAATACACATGAAATCTTTTAGTTGCACCTTTGGAATCAAACATGAAGTAGAAATATGTTACAATCGAATTAAATCTAACCAGTCCTATTCTAATTCAGTCATTGCTTGTACTGAATATATTGGAAATATACCTTCCATATATTAACAATAGGAAAGTGGTTTCTTATGTAATAAGAGTATAAAATGTACAGGCAGTCAGTCAGCGCCATCTATAGGCAAGAAGGTGCTACACCCAGAGTTTCATGTCAAGGAAAATGTGCATTGCCTGGTCCTGAGCTTATAGTAATTTCATACTATAAGAAACAACAAGAAAATCTTTCGGAATGAGTTAGTACTGTCAGTAATAAATACTGTGTCACAACTTTAAATAAGTTTAATGTTTTACAGGGAGCCGCTGACTCAGTTGTATCGTAAAACACGCACAATACTGTTGAATCAACAGAACAGAAGTGTTTTATGCTGCAGAAATATTACGTTGGATGATATGAAGCTGTATCAATGGTTATGCCATTGCAGTATTTCCAATTTTTAGAATGTATCAGTTTAGAAACATCCTTTTTTATGTTTGTAATTACGGTTTCCTCTGACAGGAAAGGCCGTTGAAAGTGCAAATGAAACATCTGTCAAAGCAGTGATTCATTTGGTGTTAGTCACCTTGTGAATTTACTGGTGTGTCGCAGCCGACTCTTGGTGTTCAGAGTTGTTTGCAGCTGTACTCTTGAGTCGACAACTACAAATGAATTTTCAGCCTTTGGGAAACACTATATCGTGCCTACCACCTGCACTGCAGTTTGCTTTTTCCTGCTTCGCCCTCTCTGATGAGGTGATGCAGCTGTAATGTGACTCACTTCGTAGCGTGCAGGTGCTGCCCTCGAAACATTGTTTGACTTGCCAACGTTTTTTGCCCCAGTAGAAATGAAAATCATCTTTTAGTCTCTCACGTAATCCTTTGTGTCCACTCTCTAAGCTGGAGAGCCTGGTGCGTGTGTTTTCACAGTGCAGGATGGTTGACTTTGGCCCCAGTTCCCCCTTGAGTAACCCCTGCTAGTGATATGACGTGTCAGCAACTGCAGTCATATCCAAACACCCCATATTCCCAAAAAAGTCAGATTTTGCTTCTCCCCCTGATTGGCCCCCAGTCTGGAGCCCCTGGCCTGTACACCAAGCCTCTCCCTGCTCCTCCTCAGCCAATCACAGACTCAGTGACACCCATTTACCCTCCCCTTCATGTCGCATGGCCAATGAGTTTCAGGCCAGAGGCACACCTTTCAGTCAGACTCTTGTTTTTCTGTCTCGTCTGGTTTGGATAGAGGTGTGTGTTCGGCATCTGTGTGCGTGCGCTGATTTAGTTTTTCTCTTTTTTTTTTTTTTTTTTTTTCCTTGTATGTCCTGAGTTGCTACAGCAGTGTAGAGTTACTGGGAAAATAGTTGAGCTCCCTCTCTTTGTTCCCTCTTTCACTCTTTTTGAGGTGAGTCTTGTCATTTTGAGTTTTGTCATTTGGATGTCTTTTGTCAGGATGCACCAGCTTTATGTGTTGGTGCCGGTTTGAGAAATGTGGTTTGAATTTTATCCTCGTGATCTCATATGTTTTGGCTACATGTATGTGCTATGACTGGATGATTATCATTGTTCCTCTGTGCTAAAATCTGCGTATGGAAACCAGCAACAGCATTCATCTTAGATGCCGACATTGTAGATGTGAGAACATTTAAAAGCAGCAGTTCCCAGCTGATGAACAGCTCTGAAGTTGTCTCATATTTTGTGAAAGTGCCTCCACCGCAAATCCGTGTCCTCAGCTGCTTGTTCAGATGCATGCCGTTCTCCCTCACCCTCACTTCTGTTATTTGTTTTCCTCCCATTTGACCTAGACTTTCCATTTGTTTTGAGTTTGCAGTTTCGGAAGGGATGGTGAGCGAAGCGAAAAGGGGGGAAATGGACTGAGGGTGGAGCTGAGCATGTGGAGAACTTGGAGGGTGTTCTTTAGAGGTCTGGTTTCAATTTGACCCATGTTCGGCGATGCAGAGGAAAGGGTCTGAGCATTTGCTTTGGTCGCATATTTGTTGTCTTGTCTGTTTGCCATGTCCTGTTTCAGCCTAAACCTAAAGATGCATTCAAGGCAGGAACAATACATTTATAAACACACACACCCATGCAACAGGAAATTTAACATTAACAAAAGATGTCCATAATTGTTGCAGATTTTTAAAGTTTTTATTTTTGTTTTTTGAATTGAAATAAAATTAATCAAGTTATTTTCTAGGAATTTTCAGACTCAAATGAATCAAAAGCCCTTTTTATGTATAGTCCACCAGTTTAAGGACGATGCAGGACAGTGATCATTAACGCCAAATCAAAGCAACCAGGGAGTTGTTTCTTGCCAAAAAGCTAAAAGTTGTTGAGTGGCCCAGACTGTCACCTGACCTCAAGCCAAAACAAGAAGGGAAGTTTTCTGTTGGACAGCCCTGGCAGAGCATCACCAGGGAAAATGTTTGCTGATGTCTGTGATTCATAAATGCCAGAGACAACAAAGAGGTTAACTTTATCTAATTTTAAGTGCACAGTTCACCCAAACTAAAGCTTAAACTGTTAAACTGTGTTTGACCCCATAATCTGTATTATCTCGGTTAACACACAACCTATAACTGTCCAACTACTGCAGGATGACTTAAATTTTATCCTTGTTCAGCTATTTAACTAAATAAGTGGCCTCTGACAGCTGCACGTTTTCATGTGTATGTCAAACCACAGTAACAAAATGTTTACATGGTTGAGGTTTAGGTCACCAAGCAGATTCTTCACAGCACCGGTGTCCGTCAAAGTGTGAATATTTAGGCAGATTTGTTCAGTGTGACAGCAGGTGGGACAGTCAGTCAGATTAAGGTGCCTGACTGTGGCTGACATGCTGGCCACAGGTGGAACGCCTCAAAACACACCTGGCCCGACTCGTGTAAGCTAACCGGTTCGGGCTGACAGCAAACACTCAGCAGCTCCCTCCAGACAAATACACTGACATGAGAACACACTCCTTTGTGCCTTTTGTGTTTCTTTCTATTTACCATTACATCTGTCAGTCCTCATCTGAATGCACACATTTCTGCAACAGGGGCAGGGAGGGATTGGTATTCAACCACACTTTCAGTATGGAAGAAGCAGTAAAAAGTAACTGCTTTTACACCACACCAGGGGTGAAGAATTTGCTTGTAAAGTGAGCTGCGGTTCTTTTTTCTAATTTCTTAATGAGTTGACAGTGTGTACTACCTGAAGGTAAAAGTTGCCTCCAAATGCAATTCATTTAAAACACAGACAAGATGCAAAGTTTTAAAGAAACTGTTTTGTCGCCTTGTTTATTGGCTGTTAAGTAGACAATTAGTACAAGGTAGAAAGCTCAGGTCTGTTGTTTTCTATCATGCATTGTATCAGGTATACTCTAGGACTTTTTCACTCATTTACACAAACAACCCTTGTTGAAGATATTATTATTCAGGTTTAGAAAATGTGTCAACAAGCTTATACTGTTATCTGTATGTCCTCTTTGTTTTGGCCTTGAGGCTGTTTTTGAGTTAGAACAGAGCCTGGTAAAGGGATATGATGGGGTCCTGTTGAGTGTGTGCGATTGGACACTGTTTGGCCTCTTGCCTGTGGTGTGCAATCTAGACTTCATGCTAGAAGGTCAAAGTCTCAAAAGCCGACTGCAGCTAACCTTCATTTCCTCTGGATTTGGTTAAACCAAACTCACAGGTCTTTAATAAACATACATCTTCTTCTGAACACATCACCAAGAGCTCAGCGTATGAATTCAGTGCATGTGATGACCCCTGACCCGCTCATGATTTCTGTTTCTTCCATCTGCAGCAGTTCGAGCTCTGACTTCGCCATGCAGAGATTTGACAGGGACTCGGAGGTGTACAAGATGATCCAGGAGAACAAGGAGTCCCGCACGGCGCCTCGTCAGTCCAACACCTTTAAAATGCTGCAAGAGGTCCTGGAGGCTGATGAGAAAGGTTAGAAGTGCTGCATTACCAAGGAATATTCTCATTTTAAACGGAGAGAGAGTTTGCCACTGTTGCTCAAATGTCCACACACATTAATTAAAAATGAAGTGTGTTCAGTGTGTCCCTACTTTAGAGCACACAACCCTGAACAAGATGACCAAGAAAAATAATGTTTTTGCACATAGAAGCAAAGTGGATTGTGTGCTTTGATTTTTTTTTTAATAGACTTGTCTGATGGCTTATCTCAATAGCCTCTTTCCACAAGCTGTGCTGTCCATGATTCTTTATGTTGTCTCCTGCCGTTGTTTGCTGGCACCACTTTAAAATCATCCCTGTTAAAAGGTTTATCATGTAGAATGACTGAATTGTGTTTTGGACTTCCATATGGCCATCACCTGTGCCGGATAGTCAAGTAAAGCTCTCCTGTGTGCAGTTTATATTGCGAACAGCATATCATGGAATGCATCTGCCCCCCTCTCACCCCTCTGCTTTGATAAATGGTTGGACAAACAAAACCAGATAGCAATGACATTCTTTGATGACATGATAATAACCAATGTGTGGAAACTCATTTCATGAACCATGTCCCACGGGGTGACGAGCCGATGATGAAACGCAAACAAGCTCCCCTGGCGAAGGGCAGTGAGGACAAACAGAGTGTTGATGTGATGAACAGAGATGCAAGCCTGTCAGGACATCCCTCTGAGCAGCTGTGCTCATATATGTTTGTGTATGTGTGTGACTCCAGAGGCTGCCCTGCGGTTCCCAGGCAATCTTTCGTCCAACGCCCCCAAACCAGCCTCGTCAGTGGGAGGAGTCAGCAAAAACCACACCTGCGAGAAGTGCGGCACCAACATTGTGTAAGTCACCTGCAGTTGTTCATTCACTGGAAAAACACAGGTGTGTGAATAATTACAACGATGATTTGCCCTCCAGTAAAAGATGTTCCACGTGCTGTATTTGCATTGCCCTCTAATTCCTTACTGCACTGACAAAATCTCTTGGATCTCTTTGTTTCACATAAATGAAGTGAAAACAAACCTCCCATTAGGGCATTTCTACTGCCTCTGAAAAATGCTAATGTTTTTGCTGTGGTGTTAGAATGTTTCCTTAACGATACAAATGAAACTATAAGGTTTATCAGTGCAGACCTTTGCAGCTCTTGAGTTGATTTGCATTGGAAATGAAGGAAATCATTTCACAGTTTGTCCGGCATCTGACTGCATTCGTCTCCCCACAGCACACTGGCCGTACGCATCACGGACGGCCATTACCGCCACCCGGAGTGCTACACCTGCACAGATTGCGGTCTCAACCTCAGGATGAGAGGTCACTTTTGGGCCGGAGATATGTTGTACTGTGAGAAGCATGCCAAAGAGAGGTACCAAGGCACGGGAAGCTCCCCTCGAGCCACTGTGTCCCCTCGCCAGTGAGTTCGACAGTCCACACCTGCCCCGCTCTGGACGTTGAGTGCTGCTCATTCCGCCTGAAGCTCCACCTCATCTGACTCAATTATAGACCTCGGGATAGGGTGCGGAGGTGGACACTGGTTAACGACATAGCACGGGATATACTTTTCTGATCACATTTAACCATACTTTGCAATATTATGATTCACTTTCTTGCCTTTCTTATAATTGTATGAAAATCAGGGGCTTTGTTTTTCTTATGGCCCAGCCTCCACAGTCTCTTTAGGTTATTCTTAGCTCTAATGATGCACAGCTGCCGTGGACTCGAGCCACATCACATTGTACAAAGGCCAGATTTACATAACAACAATGCTTTAGACAAACTCAACAGGACTGGCTCTCTGACTCTTTGAGGATCTGGATAATCATTCGAATCTCCTGCTGACACAAAGGGACCAAAATCTCACTTACACTGCATGCCATTTTTAAAGATGTACTGTACACAGACAGTGCTGTGTTTGCGTGTGGGAGTGTATGGGTGCATGCTTTCACGTGCAGAAGTGTGCCGGTTTCTGCGTGCCTTCCCCGAATATGTGTGTGTGACTGTTTGTATGCACAGGAGAGAGTGAGAAGGGAAGGCGGGGCTCTGAGTTCTTACAGATGGAAATGAGTTTGTGAATTTTGAGCTAGAGTCAGGCCAAAAGCCCTGGAGTTTTTCTACATTTCTTTTGTAAGCAGAATTTATGATTAGAAATAAAAAAAAGACATTTGCTTACTTATTTTGTTGCTTGTGAGGGAATATAGATTCATCCGATATACAAATATTTTTGATGTTTTTGTGATTAAACTGTATTCTATAATATAGACCATTTAAAATGCATAATGTATGCACAGGACATTTAGTGTGAAAATAATTGATGATGCTACACTTCCCCATTTACAGCAGTACTCAGAGATACACTATAATGTTCGCATTTCATGTGGCACTTAATAAAATCGCACAACCCTAAGCTGCCTCAGTGATGATGAATGTGTCTGAATGATAAGCGGCCGGAGTGTAAACGCCTTCCTACTTTTACACGGACTTTGTGGAGATGTCTGCACGACTTCACATGTCACAAGTACACTTCACATTATCAGTCTGACGAGTTGTTTTTTCTCTTTGCAACCCAGGAGTGGGAAATATTTCTCATAATAAGTAACAGACAGGTGATATATAGATAAACGGTTTGATTTAACTGCTTTATGTCATAAAATTAAAAGGCTTTGACTGCTGTGAAAACATGTGACTACAACACAGGCTCAATATATCATTAAGCCTCTGTCACTGAAGTGGGTCAATCTGAAAAAAAGGGCATAAATCATCTTTATATCAGTATTCTCCATTTGGGATCAAAATAGGAGACGTATTGTGTAACAAACATGACATGAAACAAAGCTATGTTGTCACTGTCCTGCTGGTATCTGTTTTGGCAACAGCTATGCACAAGTACACTGATGACCTCAGTTTCACTGCACGTTTACATATAAGGACTGTGACACTTGAACAGACACAGTACACAGATCTCTCTTTTAGTGAGAGTTGTAGAGGAAATTCTCTGTCTGCTTCCTGTTCACATTCTCAGGACGTCACTTACATGAGCTGATTTGGCCTTCAGACACACTTGAAGCAATGTGAATGACAGCTGGATGGAGTTAATTACATTAAAAAAATGGGGAGGTGAACATCTCCCTGTTCTAAGAGGACAGGTTTGACAAGGAGGGTGTCACCCACATCTGACAGTTACGCAGCACGTTGGCAGGGTTATAACTTGGATTAACCTTCAGGAGCTCTTCATGTTGAATGTGAAGATGTTTGAGGGCCTCTAAGTGTTCTGTGATCTTTAGACCAAAAACAGTGACGTCAGGTAATTTTAACCCACGCTATTGTGGTCACACTTTTATAGGGCCCCTTTCTTTTGTTTTATGAGAAGTATAGGAGAAAATAAAAGTAAAAGAGCACTTTAATTTACCATCTATAATTAAACTAATATATTTTGATGAGAAGTATTTTTATCGGGTACATTATATAAAATAAACCGGACATTAGTGACGTCAGTGTTGTGTCTAGCAGACCAGCGTTTTTAAATTACATTAATGTCGTTCACCCTGTTGACCAGAAGAGGGCAGCGTTACCACAGTTTCAGAGGCGCCTCTGAACTTTAGAAAAGGAAAAAGGAAAAGAAGTGTAAGTCAGAGCTAGAACGACCACAAATACAACATTATGTGCTATGGCATAATGTTTATCTAAAGTTCATATCATATTCATATCATATTTTCACATTGTTTTCACTGAAATACAATTAATGTTTACATAAAGGGATAATTTAATTATATCTGTGGAGAAATGTGATAGTAGGAATTAGGGCCGGTTTATATGAAAATGCCATTTAAAATTATGCACCAAGTTATTACAGTAGTTCACACCTCCTTCAGCGTGGTTTACACATGTATGTCAATACACAAACACAGTCATGAGGCTGGTGCTGCAGCACGCTGTACACTGGATCGAATATTGCTACCAGTCCTGCTGTTAATAATAACTCTTAATGATAAAAAAAAAAGGTATTTAGTGCTGAGAAATGTGGCAGCACATTATGATTTGATAAGACCATAAATTGTGGATTTAAGGCCCCCTCCATAAATCCCTAATGAAAACCATCCATCCAGGCCTGCCGGAGCGGCCTGCTGGTGGCACCACTAGGTGTCGTGGGCCCCCAAAGAGACAGAGAGACCTGGCCTGAGTTACAGAGGGCCTGACGGTGTGTTTCCTCATTGTTTATCCTCTGGCACAGACGCCGGCCTGGGCCTGCGCTCACGTCTCTGACGAGGCCGTGAAAGCTTCCCCGTGTTCTTGTCGCTGTCACATATTCCTGCTCTCACGTGAGACCTGGGGAGGACAGCAGGAACAAGAGGAGCCCTCTCACGCATCCCAGAGGCTTATTGCATAACTGCTTCCAATCCCCCACCACCACCCCCCCAGGACATCTATCTCAGCTCTGACTCTGGTTTGGGGCTCCTCTGCGCTCCACCTTTCCTCTCCCCTTTCTCTACAGCCCACCTGGAATGGAGTCCAGATGTGGAGCAGGGGGGGGAGGAGGGATTGCTTGCCTGGCTATAAGGAGAGAGAGAGAGAGAGAGAGAGAGAGGGAGTGAGGGAGAATGAGTGAGGGAGCATGGGGGGGGATGTTGGAACAACATTAAAGTTTGTCTGGATGCCATTAAGTACAATTTGATGTAATGTGCAGTTTGGGACGTGACATTTTAAATGGAAACTGTGCTCTCCAGATGAGAGAGATCTGGGCCTGGCGGGGCTGCGGAGTGAAGGTGGCGGCGGAGGGGGCGTCGCACTTGAAGCCTTATTTAACAGCTTGGATAAACAGCCCCTCTGTTCGGCCGCTCCGCGCGCTTTCTCCCAATAATCCTGCGCGCAGTATCAGATGCAGGAATAACAAGGAGCACAGTGCGCCTTTATGCGGCCCGAGCTCCCGGCAGGTCGGGGAGCGCACGTCAGGCCCAATTGCACCAAGTTGTTCCCCCCCTTTTTTCTTTGACTTTTCTCTTTTTTTTTGCCCCACAACCTTTTCCTGCCTTTCACCTTCTCATATTTTGAAACGCCGTCCAGATTTGAATCTGCACGGCCTCCATCCTCCGGGGCCTCTCGTATATCAAAAAGTATTTTTAAAACTCAACTGTATTTTGGGAACTTTCCACACACACGCACACAGAAGATGGATGTGAAAAAAAAGAGGAGAAACCGAGGAAGTTTATGATCCCGTGTGTTTCTTGGACTGTGCGTGATTCGTATTTTTTTAA
>JAOXYL010000086.1:8684655-8730436 GCA_028564955.1 Terapon puta
TCTCTGTCTGTGTCTCTGTCGGGCTGGATGCGCTAGGACCGCGGGGACCGGAGCGCGCAGACGCAGACGCGCACTTTGGGGCAGTAAGAGAGCGGGTCTGAGTGTGACAGAGGCAGGCAGGCAAAAACCGCTAGATCTGGGGGAATCACACAGGAGCCGATCAAGACCAGGCTCACTTCTTGTCCGAACTTTTTTTCCTCTCTCTCTCTCTCTCTCTCTCTCTCTCTCTCTCTGTTTGACTTTATTTCTAAGTGGCGCTTTGAGCCGAGTCTGGAGAGATTTCGTGAGCGGGGAGAGACACTGAGGAAAAGTTTGGAGAGAAGCGAAACAACTGAGAAAAAAGTTTGAGAATACACTCTCCCCCCTCTTTTTTTCACTTACTTCCATATAGATGAGAGTGCGGCTGCTCGGTCCAGCCTCTGGATTAACTTTTGGAGGGGGGAGACGGCGGTAATTTGGACACTCCCAAGTATCTTGAAAGTGATGTGAACCTCTCAAGGTAATTTTCTTACTTTTTTTTTTTTTAAAGACGGAACTGCGCGCCTGTCTGTAGGTGTCGAAGCTGTTTGGATGGACTCGCACATCCCTTGAAGTTTTTCGACCGCTCGTGCCAAAGGGATCCGCGCCATGACATAACGGGACACTCTTGGAAAATCGAGCGCTGCTGAATATTTCCGTAATGACCGGATGATGAGAGTTTACTGACTGCTGAGGGCCTGCCATTCATTCAGGACCTGAGAGATCACCCGGTTACTTCCCCCCCACACCCCTCCCTTACCCCTCCGAAGGCTTCATGGTGGAGATATGGGATGACTGGAGGCGGGGGTGCAGCTGAGGTGAGAAGGACAATGTTTGCGCCCGGCGTTGGCATCCCTCCGCTGCAGGGGCGTCTGGTACTGATGCTGCTCCTGCTGTCCGCCTCCGGGCCCGGGCTCTCCCGGGCATGCACCGGGCTGCTCGCCACCACCGGCGGCTGCAGCTGCGCGGACGATCGCTCCAAGGCGCACGGCGTCCAGGCTGCGGGGAAGAGGGTCAGCTGCACCAAGGAGGAGCTGACTGAGCCTCCGGACGCCGGCCTGCTGCCCAACAGGACCGTCACTCTGTGAGTTGGAAGTGTTAACTGAGAGCCTGTGTTGTGTCTCTGTGTTGGGATCGCCCTGCTGTGCCCTGTGCTGCAGCCTGAGTCTGTCGCACACTGACCTGACAGCATGGTGTCATTTGTGTCCCCTGGTACACAGTATTCCCATAATCATAGGAAGATATTTTGTCATGATTGCAGTGAGTCAGAGCCTTAAATGGCTGAGGGTCAAGGTTTGGGTGAACTTTTTAGTTTTGATTTTACGTGAAACACGCTCAGCAAAGTGAGGGTCCAGTGTGCTGACCAGGCCCACACACCCATGACTCCGCATGCATGACCTCAGGTTTAACTGTATTGAGGACTCGCCGCAGTAATAAGCCTTATTAGGTCAGAAGTTTACATCTTGATCGAGTTTAAGTGTGTAGAGGGGGGGGGGGGGAAGCGTCCCCTCTCTGTAAAGCATTAAGGAGATCAGGGAGAGGGCAGACTGACTGTAGCCATCATCTGGCCCTGCCTCTTTGACACAACTCTGTCACTTTAAATTTGACTCTGATCCAGCCGGGCTTCTCCCAGTTCGGCTTTGTCGTTCCCCCTCCACCACCGCATGGTCCCGCTCACTTGGCCTTGCAAAACTCTGATGAACAGCAACACATTCTTACAGCAGAGAACACCAAAAGCGTTTGGTGTGAACCGGACAGCAGTGATCCCAGGCTTAGTTTGATATTTTTTTAATTATGAAGCAGTTATTTATGTGGTCTATTTGGACAAAACTTGAAAGGCCCACATCACGGGCCAAAACACACTATCTTCCATGATGGATGGACTACCAATCTATCAGTGACGCATTTTTTGGGTGGTGTTTGTGAACAGTTGTAAAGCAGCACTTTCTCCAGACTTTCTGAAGACACTGCTCATTCCCACAGTATGTCACTGTCTGCTTACTCTTACACAGTGGGAGAACTGCTAGCCGCACATGGGCACAGTTAAAAAACATGTTCAACTGCCCCACTCCAGCGAGCATGTGAGGTAAAGTAAGGGGATTTATGCCCCAGGAGAGCTGAAGCCAGCCAGCAGTCCATTTATAGGGCCTCATGTTTCTTGCTTAATAAAGGCAGAATAAACATCTGGGGAACACATTGCTGGAAAACCAGAGGAAGAAAAAAAAAGGCTTGGGTGACAGTGGTCGAGGTGATTGAAGATAATCTTCCGTCCCTGCGTCTACTAATTTTGGTTGGGTTGTTTTTCCACACATTTCTTGCAGTCTGTGACATGTTTATGAGCCATTGTGCGGGCGGAGCAAACAATCCCGTCCACCATTTTACCTCCACCTTTCTTTCTCTGGGAACTCTGGCCGTCTGGAAAGTTACTCTTCCCGAAGATTCAGTGAGCTCCTCGAGCGCTCCACGCTCCCATCGTTGTTCATGACATTAGCTCCAGATGTGGAATGTGAGAAGTTGTGTTGATATTCGTGTTATTCCTGACATTCCTCAGCCCCGCTCGGAGGCTGCAGACAGTATTCCAGGTGCAGCAGGGAAGCCTTCCCCGTGCCCTTCGCCACCTCAGTCCCTCCCCACATCGGACGGCGCTGACGGCCGGCCGCGCTGCCTTCTCTCCCGGGGCAGCCTGGAGGAATGCTCTCCTCCATGCTGAGCAGGCGAGGGCTGGAGGACACCAGGCCCAGGGCTTCCGGGGCCGGCTGCTACATTTAATGCACAACAGCTGGCCCCTGTGAACATTCCAGCTGAGGCCCCTCAGCCTCATGGGAAATCCCAACGGGGATTTGTTTATTAAAACTATTAGTTGGCTGTTTGTTGTTCCTGCCAGCCATAAAAGAGCGACCAGTCGCCCCGGTATTATCACCTCCTCCTTTGACTCATCAGTGCACGGGCTGGGCTCTGATTACGTTACTGTGTCAGATTATACACTTTACCGTTTCTTTAAACTCACACTTATCACCAGCTTAATGATGCATCGTGCTATACTCTGCCACACATGAGCTCCAGTTTCCTGCCCCACTTTCCCTCTTTTTCTTTATCTCCGGCTCCCTATTTCTCTCCCCTTCCCACCCCCTCTATCATGAGTTCATCCACACGCAGTAACTCTCAACCTAAATATTTAGTCGTCTTGGTAGGAAACTGCCATGTCCAAACTCCTTCCAGATGTGAGCCTGCGCAGGCTTGTGTTTAGGCCTAATTATGCACGCCTGCAAGGGAGCCGGATCGCTGCGAGAGGAAGAGGAGCGGAAGGGTAGGGGGACGGGGGAGAGAAAAGCAGATAAGAGCGTAA
This sequence comes from Terapon puta, assembly GCA_028564955.1. NCBI lineage: Eukaryota > Metazoa > Chordata > Actinopteri > Centrarchiformes > Terapontidae > Terapon > Terapon puta. The sequence goes on from JAOXYL010000086.1 coordinate 8,688,020, forward strand.
AGGCGAAAAAGTGCCATCGTAGAGGGCAGATGCAGGCACGGACGACAGAAGCCGAGGAGAGGCTGAAGCGAGGGAGAGGGTCGAAAACGCGCGGTGCAGACGAAGTGGGAAGAGGGAACCAAGAGGGGAACAAAGAAAGAGAGCGGAGGAAAAGAGAGAGAGGGAGAGGATGGAGGAGGGAGAGGAGAAGCTTGGCAGGCGGTTCAGAGGGATGTGCCCCTGGAGACTGAAAACTCCCCAGCCCCTGACTAACAGATCTTCGACACTGGGGTGAGAGGGAGGAGGGGCGGGGGGGAAGGAGGAGGGTAGGAGGCAGGGCTCCTCAGTGGAGCAGCAGAGCTTCACTTCACAGAGCGCTGCTCCGTGTCTCTATTATTATCAGTCTTTTTTTTTCCCTTTTCAGTGTGAAAGAGGACCTTTAGTTATTCTGGTGTTGAAAAAAAAGAAGAAATCAGTGCCTGTGGAAGGATACATATTGTACACGTTCAGCCTATAGCCCCCAGAGCAACAACTCCTTTCTCAGCACTGTGTGGCGGCAGCTGTGTTTGTCTTAATGTTTTAATGGATAACAGATAAATGGGGGGTGGGGGGGTGGGGGGCGTACAGTGGCAGTCTATGTGTGAATGCGCTGGTGTCTCATAGCTTGTGGTTTCTGCCCCGAGTCAGATTCGTACCCCTCCCTCTGCGTACTTTCTTGTCGTCGTTGCCGGTGACTGATGGCTCCGGCTCAGCGATGGGTGCCAGGCCTGAGCGGGTGGGCACAGATGCTTGGGGTGGGGGGTCAGCGTGCCCGCCCTTGGCCTAATGCCCCCTCACTCGAGACAGCTGCAATGCAAGACAGTTGCTCCCCGCGTGGTTGCCCTTGAGCCCAGTCTGTCTGCGTTGCTGGCAGGTTGTCAGGGGTTGAAGATAAAAATATTCATCCAGGGCAGTAATATTTTTATCAGTAGGGGCCATGGTTGTAAATGAATAGTTAAAAGTTATGGGTTTATACTGGGGATGTTGTTGGGAGGCTGTGTCTACTATAGATATGAGGCTACAGCTAACAGCAAGTTACCTTAGCTTAGCATAAAGACATAAAGACAAATTTAAACAACAGCACATCTAAACTTCACCCATTACCACATCACATCTTGTATGTTTAATACAATTGTTTCCCCCCTTTTTTAATCATCATGCTCAATTAAGGCAACATGGAGTTTAGTTTAGTTTAGTTTCGTTTAGTTTTTTACCATCTTTACAATTTGAAAAGTAAAAAGAAATTAAGAGCAATGCTCCCACCAATAAAGCATTTTAAAAAAAAAAACAAAAAAAGAGTAGAGATCAATAGTAATACCCGGGGAAGATTGTTGCATTGCATTAATGCTCACACCACCATTCAGTAACTCAATAAGAGTTTTCTGCACAGATCCAGGTAATGTTATTTAACACACAAAGGCTTTCTTTTTCATGTGGTGCCTTACTTGAGTTACTTAATACAAACAATAGTCCAACATTTTGGGAAACACTCTCATTTGTAAGTGCTCCTTTACACCTCCGCCTTTGTAAGGATTAAATAAACAGGACATAGCATGTTGTTTAATGAGCTCTAGAGGTTGGTAGGTAGTTTTTTGCCAACTGAATAAAGCCAGGTTAGCGGTTTCCTCCTGTTCCCAGTCTTTATGCTAAGCTAAACCAACTTGCCCCTGGCTGTAGCTTAATATTTATATGAGATATCAATCTTCTCATCCAACTCTCGGCAAGGAAATGAGATATTGACCTATTTCTTCAGCGTGTTTGATGTGATCATTTGAGTGCAGCACACCACAGGTTAACCACTCTGCTACTGGAAAGGTTTGAAGGTCAAATGTGCTTATTCAGGGTGTCCACACGGGAGCGTTTGGAGGGGATGGCCTTGTTTTTACGCTTAACCCCCGCGTTTGTCTGGTTTCCCTGCATTCAATTTTGGTTTCATTTAGCCGACCATTGCCGGTCTGTTATGGTTTACAGCTTTCGGTGAGTCCTCCGCGCGCCTGCTCGCTCAGAGTCAACTCACCTCAACAGTATCATCGATTGGCTACAGAATGAACCCGCATCCCTTTAATCAACATTTCATCTTCTGAGTCACATCGTCGGCCTCTCACTTGTGGCCCGAGTGCGGACGGATACCAAAGAGCCAACAGATGTGTCGGTGGTTTATGTTGGGTCTGTGAGTCAGTGCGTGTTGAGACGGGAGTATGTCGGCGAAGCATCCTTAACAGTCATCTTATCAGCGGGGAGAATTCCTATAGCAAGGAGAGCGCCGGACCCCAGGCATTCCTGCAGCGATAGGGTTTATTTATGTGGGGAAAGGTGTTGATAGGAGGGGGAGCGGGCTCTCCTCCGCACATGTTAGGTGGGGCAGTGGTCAGCAATAAATCAAAAAAGCAAACAAAGGCCTGACACTGGATACTCAGACCTTCATGCTCAGCTGCAGCACCTGCCAATGCCACACAGGACCCTCGGGTTTTTATTGTGCCCTCGCAGGTCAGGGTAACGTGACCGGAGCGGGACATCTCCACACACCTACTGTGAAGTACTGTGGCTGCCGGCCCGTTTGGATGATGAACGTGTGTGTCATTTATCACCTCGTCGTGTTTGTTGATTAAAAGGCTGCAATATTTCGAAACCTGGCAAAAACAGAGCGATGTGTTGTCATTGTAATCTCATACGCCCATGTGGCTTTTTGTTATTTTAGTTTTTCCTTTCGTGCCGCTCTCTTCTTATCTTACTCCAAAAATGCCTGACTTTGACTTTTCTTTGCCAGCGCTAACTTCCCTCTCCCTGTGTCTGACCACAGCGGCCCCCAAAGTTCCTGCTCTGGGTCCACAACACATGGAGATAATGGGTGTCTATAGTGGGAATGCCTGTGGCTTCAATGTGTGTGAGTGTGTGTGTGTGTTTCTGATATGCTTTCTCTTGAGAACTAATCCACGACAATAGTGCAATCCTCTACTAGATTCACTTACAATAACACATCTATGTCTATATTTTTATATATGCATATGAAGTGAATATGAACTTTACATACAGCTGAGGCTGGGTAGAGATGCATGAAGTTATTGAGGCATCAAATACAAGGCATGGACTAGCAAGAAAATCTAGAACAGTAAAAGAACAAAAACATAACAATGGCAATATATCTAAAAACAGGTTTTTAAAAGATATTTAAATGGAGTTGTCATACTGAAATAAGCTCCCGAGACAAACATTAAATGACTGATCCTCTTTGGACATCAGTCTTGATGTTTGCACAGATTTTGAGAGCTGAAGTCATGACATCATGTCCAGGTTCGCCTAACTATCTTTTTATAACTTTTGTAACTATCAGTGTCTCACTCATTATTTCTTTTATCAGTCTCTGAAAAAAATAATAAAAAGGCTATTCCTGGAGTGGCATCCACTGCAGCTCTGAAGGTAATTTAAAAGAGTTAAACAGCAGCTTATTTGATCATTAGTCATTTGGTTTCTTAAAGACATTTTTGCAAAAACATACTTCATTTATTTTTTGCCAAAAGTAAGATGAGAAGGTCAATACCACTCATGTGTCTGCTTAGCTTAGCATAAAGACTGGAAACTGTGGGAAACAGCCAGAGCCAGGCTCTGTCCACAGGTAACTCCACATGAAACCTGTTGTTTTTTCATTTGTTTGTGTACTTTTACCTTCTGACAGAGCCAGTCTAAGTGTTTCCCAGTGTTTCATGTCTTTCTGCTAAGCTTGTCTACTGGTTCAAGATTCATACTTTACAAACAGAAAATAGACTAACTCATGGCAAGACAGGGAATTACACTAAATGTCAAACTACACTTTGAAGTGTTCATATAAAAACTGACTTTAAGTGTGGAGCTTTATTTATCTTAACCATTAATTTTGAGCTGAATTTTTAACAGCCAGTGTTGACAGCCAATGTATTTCATAGAAGAACTGTGAATTGCAATCAGGTTTGATGAGGGATGACATTAACAGTGTTCCTTAGAAGCTTTTTTGTAGACATTTCTTAGCTATAGCATTAAACAAAGTCAATTACATGTGGAAATCTTTCGCTAACAATTAACTGGCTGCAAATGAACGACTTTCAAACATTTTTTCTGCAACAAAAGGCAACCTTTAGTTTAGTTTATCCATATATATTGTGACTACTTTGTCTTAATTAAATGACTACATGCACACCAACCAAAAACAGTTCTTCGAAATAATTTCTCCATCACTGCTCCAAACCATTTTAATGTCGAGCATGCCATTACTGTAACATAGAACCACAAGATATTAAAAATCTGCCACTACATTTTTTTGCCCATCGCTCATTATGTAAATATGAGCTGGTTTACAGCCCCAATCAAAGGGACAGTTATGAAATAAAGCAATAAGCTTTTATTAAAATGTGTTGATGGAGTCAACCACTGTTTAAAGATACAGCATGAGTGGTTATTCCTTTCGCTGAAATCAATCTGTCTTTGGAAAGCATGTTGGTCTACCATATTTTTCTAGGACATACCTCATGATTATTTGATATATTCTGATCCACTCAGAGCTGGTCGACGTACTTTAATTGGGACTGGGGTGCCGTGAACGCTGACTCTGATTCTCTGCAATCACACAGGAAAGAGGGAAAAAACTCAACAAAACTATGTAACAAAAGCACAACCTTCTCACAGATCCCTCTAAAGACACCGTGAGAGTATCTGGGGCGGAAAGATTTTAGACAACTCTTTGTAAAAGCAGCCTGATTTCCCAGCAGTCTTTGCTCAGGAGCAGAAAACAGAGGCTGGTTATGAGACAGAACAATGAGACAATGTTAGCCAGGCATACACCACATTCCACTCACTGTCTGAAAAGCCTAAATTCACTAAATTGCCTCATTAAAAGTGTAAAAACACTTTAGACGGTGATTAAACTGACTATTGTGTTCCTGCTCTGCAGCCATAAACTTTCCAATTTGGTTTGTCTTGACTTGTCGTTGACTCTAAATATTGCAGTAATTTATTGCAGCTTTACAGTAAGGCGGTGGTATTTTGACTCGTGTTCTCTCGCTGTTAATATTCATGGAAGATACTTGTTTACATCTTTAAAGTTCACTGGTTGTCCAGCTTTGGTAAACTGTGTGTAGACGGGACAAGAAACACACTTCATGGACTGTTCCTGTTAGCAAACACGATGAATTGTCTAATAAGGCGAACTCCAAAGGAGGTGGGGGGGCTTCCTCTCCAAAGTGGGTATTGTATGTGTGTGTGTGTGTGCGTCTCTCTGTTTGGCTGTGCACACACATATGGGAAGGGCGTGCATGGCCACAGCTCTCAAAATAGTCTTCAGTCCTCCCCTCTCTAATTAGAGACATTTCAAAAACCCAGATTTTAATTTTAGACTAGTAGCTTTTGGACCACTTATGCGCGCACACACATGCACACATTGAGTTAAACATACACACTTTCTGTATAAATAAATCTGATAGGTCACACACTTGTGCATCTAAATCTGAACGCGCACACACACACACACATAGCCACAAACCACAAAGCCTTACTCCCTGGCCCAGCCTGGTAACCCAAGCACAATGCAGTATACTCTGTAATAAGTGGTTGCACATATCGAATGCAGGAGCTCGTCCCCCATATCTTGCCTCAAGGCAGGAAAGTATGATAATAAAGTGAAGTAATGTGAGATTCTCTGCAGATAGTATAAATCATCTCACTCATTTATTTGTCACTTGAACATGTATGACTGGAATCTGTTCCAGCCCTTAATGTGGCTTCGCTCGCCCTCTTCTGCCTCTTTGATGACTGAATTGCTCAATTGGGGGCTCGCAGAATGATTTTACAAAAATTATTTTGCATGCAATTACATGGATGCTCCTCTCCAATGACAGGCGGTAAATGGGGCTTGTAGCTTGGCAGCGTTCCCTGGTGGCTGCTACAAGGCCCTCTGGTGGGTCAGGCACAATGGGCACATTCACATCTTGACATGCATTTGCTGCTAAAGTGCCTGTTGTGCTGGAGGGCATTTAGTCTCTCTGTTACACCACAGTGCCGTGACTCTCTGAGGACAGGCACAGGGTGCAAGGGGCTCCTGGGACCGCTGGCTGAGGTGGCTCGCCGTCTTTTTATGACGAAAGGGTTAAGCTATTTGGACGAGCCCGGGCGCTGAATAGTCAGCACAGTCTGGAGGCCTCTTATAAAGTACTTATTGTAACAAAGATGACACAGCCACCTCCCAGTCTGAGAGATCTCTCTGCTTATGCTCTCTTTCATTCCGCCTCCCTCAACCTTCCCCTTCTTGTCTCTGCAAAAGTGTCCATTAGCGTGAGAGAGACTGAGAGATGGTTCTGCTGATGCAGCTTCACACATGTGCAAACAGCCGCTGTAAATGTCAGTGAATTGAATCATTTGAATACCATCAAATTAATAACGATAACTATAACTCATAATGTCATACACAGCCAGAACAGTAGCAAATCTATAATATCCAGTCCAAACACAATCAAACCATCTGCACCATTTTCAATTTACGGGGCTGGGTGACACAGACGGGCCAATAAGAGATTTTTACAGTTTTATTTTTTTTCCACAGCTGGCGCACACACGTGTCCTGAAATGACAATTTACTTTCCCAAAACTATAAACACAAAAAAGCCACACTTAGTTGGGCCAAACCTCAGACATCGGAGACAAAATTAAACATTTTATTCAAAACATGTTATCTTCCATCTAAATTAAACTTCATATTGCTTCTTGCATCTGGATGCCAAATACAGAAATGCCACTGAAATAAGTGGGAGGCAATTTCAGATTAAAAAAAAAAAAAAACAATCGCAATTTACAATTTCAAACAACTCGCTATATAAATTGTGTAATTCTGTAAGGGTGAGAGTTGTTTGTATTTGGTTTTGGCTTTGATAAAGTATTATAACATATTAATAAAACTTGTCAATCTGTCAGCGATAAAACAATAAAGTCCAGCAGTAACCTTATTGCGTTCATTGTCCATGATGTTAACACACTCCATCAACTTTTATTAAGATGGAAACAGACATTCAATAGTGGTCTATTGGGGAAAAAAACATAATAGCCTTTGACTTTAAATTTAACTGTTATGTATTCAGGTTAAAACATCAACAAGGGGGCACATATACAGTCACATAACCAGGATGTGACAGACAACAGCAGTGACAAGTATTAGACAGGTTTGCACCACAGTTCTTTGAGTGATTTAAAACTGAATGATTTCTGTATGTTTGCCTCAAAACGTTTGAAACATTTTGACAGGTCACAGCAGAAAAACTCCAGGGTGGCTGAATTTAAATGCTTCAGTTTCATTGCTCACAGGCACACGTAAAATAGAACTGAGACATTGTTAATGTCATTAATAACACCTTTATTTTACCCACAAGTCAAACGTCTATTTGAAGGAAAATATGAAAATAATGCACACTCTGTTGAAGGTGCTTTTTTAAACAAAATCATAATCATGAAAACTAAGAAAAGACATGCACCATTTATCTTGTTTACCAGTGTCACACACACGCAGATCCTGTGACATGCCATGACCCAGAATTCTCGGCACTAATGAAGGTCTACACCAATTACTGCTGAAAGTTTGTCACCACAGGAGCCCCAATTCAGCAAAGGGACATGTGTGTGTGTGTGCATGTGTGTGTGTGTGTGTGATTAAGTGTCAGAGTGTTGTCTGTCATTGAAACCTTTAAAGCGGTTGCATACAATGAATGTGAATGCATTTCATTGTCGGGTGCAGTCATTTCTGCATTTTTAAGCCAAGACTTTGCTTAAATACGTCGCATATAGAGAAGCTCAAAATTAGTTTATTTCAACCCATTTGGAGGTATCCCGAGTTTAAGAGCCTACCTAAACTGCCCAGATGCAGCAAAAAACAGTCGGCAGTACCTCAGCATTTTGGGAATTACACTAATTTGCTTTCATACTGAAAGTTTGGCACCTCTCTTTTATCTGTGAATTAAATTTGAAGCTACAGCAAATAGTGGCTTATTTTGGCTTATTTCAGCATAAGGACTGGAAATGGGGATCTGGCTCCAAAAAAACAAAGTATACCCACAAGCTCCTCTAAAGCTCTCTGCTCAGCACGTTGAATCTCATTTATTTCATTCATATGTCCTGGGTCATGTGCGAGTCTACTTAAATCTTAGAGACTTATATTTAATGAACAAACATAATTGAGCATGTTTTTTTCTCTCTTGTCAAACTATGTTTAAACAAGCCATTATCCTTTAACGTATCATGTAACCCAGGTACGATCGTATCACCACCCCTCACTGACCTCAGCCCCTTGTCTGTGAGGTTAAACTCCAGCGTGTTATGTCGTTTTTTGTGAAAGTCTTTGATCTATTAGACCAGGCATTTGGATGGAGCGAGCGGCCTCGGAAAACCCGGTAACAGCCAAACGAAGTATTACATGTTTTAATCCATCTTTTGGTCAAACCACAGTATTTTGTTGATCCACTACGTCTGTCCTCATTACTCTGAGCGCAGTGTGTGTGATGTGTATATAAAGAGAAATGCTGCCATGTCCACTTAGTTCTACTCTGTGAACTGCCAATATACTTGAAATGCAACTCTGGCAAGCAGAAGCAGCTCAAATGGAAAGCAAAGAAGAAAAATGCAGTAAAAAAAAAAACCCCAAAAAACCTGATGGTTTTGTATAGAATGCTCTCAGCTGTAACATACACAGTTAAAGTGCTCACACAATACTGTGCTGTTAGTGTAAAAGTGGATAATCGTATTGCTTTCAGCAGAATTTAATTACCTCTAAGGAAAATTCCCTCAAGGCTAAATTATTTTCTTTTATTTATATGATCTTAAGCACTGCTGTGACACAGACCAGCATGTGCATTATCAAGTCAGCATGCTAATTAAACCAGGCTTAATTCAATAATGAGACTCTCATTGAAAATCACTCTCATTATCTGGCTCCCATTGGTCTCCGAATTAGGGCTGGATTTATGGCACGTTACCAATCTCTTTCAAGGGTTCTTGTCTTTCACCTCGCGTGTGGTCCTCGAGGGTAAGAGACCTATCCAAAGTTAAATGATGTTTACACAGTGGCCCGTCGGGTTGTTTTGACTCTCTTTATTGCTCTGAACCTGCGTCTCGTGGTCTCTGACGGCCTTGGGGCGCTACATCAACGCCCAGGGTGGGAAGGGAGGTGGAGTGCCTGTAATCAGCACTTGTGTCTTAACGCTGTTTTATCAACCTCCAGTCCCACTGTAGCAGCCGCAGGTGATGCTGCAGAAATGCTCTGTATTCAGCTCTGTATTCAAACTGTTATTGAAAGATTGTAAAAAATAATGCATAAGTAATGAGAGCAGGCAGCTTAGCCTGCAGATGAATTCTTATTAAATAGAAATCCCTCCTGAAGACTCTTACTCTGTTTGTGGTTTGCTGTGGAGCCCTGCAGCAATGTGGAGCTCACTGTCTGAGTCCAGCATGCATAAATATTTAGAGGGCAACAGGGGCCAATTAGAATCAGCGCTTTTTACTCAAATGCATCTTATTCATGTCCGGGACTAAATGCCAAATCAGGATGGAGCATTTCCTGTGTATGCTTCCCACTTATGAAAAAAAAAAAAAACACCTTTTAAGTCTGTTTAGTAGGTTGACCGTATAAAGGCTGCATAGATATTGACACCAAACCTTGGTAGCCGCAAGCAGGACTTCCTGTTGGATTCATGGCTTTCTAGCTGCGGTCAGGACAGGAGATAGAAGGATGTGTTTGCCCTCTCTGTCCCTCTGCACCAGGCTGCAGTCTGGAAAGCTGAAAGGCCTCCGTTCAGCTGCTCCCTGTGTTGGTGCCGTACACCACACAGCGAGCCTTCCCGGCTCCACCACAGAGATGATTCCTCAGTGAAATGATTGGTTGACAATGACCCAAAACCAAAAGCAGCTGTAGGAAGCACGCTGCTTTTGACAGACAGTTACAGTTTAGAGCACACGCAGGTACACATGGACACTCGTGCGCACACACACATATGCACATCAGGCCTTCCCACAGACCTGAGGCAGTGTGTTTGAGAGCGACTGCCTTCCAATGAAAAGTTGGGGAGAGGAGGGGGCGGAAGTAAATCAGGGAGCAAATACGATTTGCGACATGCTGTCATGCCCTTGTGTGGCCCTCAAAGGCTTTGTGGGTTTAAGAAGCAAATTGAGCAAACCAACAAAGTGAGTGGCACGGTGCAGGGAGGAGCTGCTGCGGTTTACTAGACAAGACTCTTTGCATGGTTTTTACTTTTTCACACTCGGTCACGCACCAAGAAAACCCTGAGCTAACCCTGAGCTGTATGGCACTTGCTACTGAAACATTAAACGCACTAGTACTAGTCGTATATTTTATTTTGTAAATAATGAATAGAAATAACCACCAAAAACACAGAAATTTCAGACTTTGACACAATATATTTCTTTGGATGCATTTCTGCCAACATCTGGGTTAAATAATGTTGGGGACGGTCATTCATTTATAAGGCCATTTTGGAAACAAACTACTACAACTGTACTCTAAAATATCAAAAAATGTTCTATCCTGACCCCTTTACTTCACCAGACTATCTCCTGAACTGAAAAGGTATTTTCTCAATACAATAAACCGAAGTCAACTAATTGTGGAAAGTGTCTATTTGCTTTTATAACTATTTGGGAGAGTACATTTAGACCAGGTAATTAATTTTTGATAAATATAATTTGTTGTGTTGTGAAATAATGGATTCATATGTCATCTTACATTTTTAGGTAACAGACAACATAACACACAGGAAGTGGAGATGCATTATGTTCTTTGCATGTGCTCTCACTGACCCTGTTTAACCCCTCAACCAAGAGTACACCACACCAGAAAAGCGCCGTTGTCTGTGCTTCTGTTTGACCTGGCACTTTTCATATGACCCTCTGCTTTTTGATCCTCATGTAAACGAATTAGATGAAATGGCTGACTGGGATCCTGGAGCCTCACATGTGGCCCTGTTTTTTTCCTTACATAGATTACATGGATTCAATTAGCTCGTCGTATTTCTCCGAGGCCTTTGTGGTCTGAAAGGGTTAAATGAATGACAGATACCATCCACGGTCTGGACTCAGTTATCACACTGTCGTGCCATGTACTATACAGCTTGTTGCTCTTGAATGCAGATTAACTCAATCTGCCATCTGATCCGTCCCCTTGCTCTCGAGGCCGCTCGTGCACAGAGGGGCCTTGGTAGCGGTGCGGAGCGGACGCTGGTCCTCTGAGCAGCTTCCATGATTAAGAAGCTACTCATCTTCTTTGCTTGTAAAGCTCTGTTAACCTTTGTATACTCCAGTGATGAAGTGACGCACCCTCGTATGCCTCAACTGTCACCTGCCTCCGGACACTGCTCCATCTGTCTGCTGGCTGTCCAGGAAGTGCTCTCTCTGCAACCCCTGACCTCCGAGACCGGGTTCTGAATAAACAGCTAATTGGCTGGGTTTCCTGTTTAGCCTGATGGGAACGCCGACTATTTCTGTCTGTTTACAGAGCTCTGCCTCGCTCTCTTTCTCTCACTCTCTTAGAGTTGTACTCTCTGTATTGTTTATGAAAGAACAATGTCCTTCACTTACGGCTGCGTTCCAAACATCAGGCTTTGGGGATTGTACAGTAGTGACCGGCCTCTGAGACTCCCCCGCGTTCCTGGAAATCCGCGCCTTTTGTTGTCCGCGGGAGGGTTTCAGCTCATTTTGTGGCTTTTGTTTATTTGTGAAAGTCAGCTTTCAAGTCCTCGGTGTACAGAGTAGCATGCTAATTGAAATACGGTGTGTTGAAATGCCTTAACATGAGACAAACGAGGTCTATTGTGATAGGATGCCACATGTGAATTTCATCTTTTTCCAAACATGCATGGACTCAACACACAAATAAACAAATCTGCACAGGTTGTCAGACTGAAATTTTGCAAACCATGTCATAGATATGCATTTTGTACGCGTAGGATATCAGCATGCTGAAGATATATGCACAACTATGCACATTCAAGAGTGCCAAAAAACAGACGCATACACTGACTTTTTTTTTCCTGCATAATAAGCTTAGTCAGAGAGGAACTATCTGTATCTAAACTGTCTGTGTTGAATTAAATGGCTTGCTTCTTTGCCAGATGTGACTTTCTCCTCTCCTATCTGCATTGAATTATTCAGGCAGTTCCGGATCTTCTGTAGCTTTCATCTGGGGCCTGTATTCAGTTATAGGAGAGATACTGTGCCCAAAGTCAAGTGAAGAGACCTTAAGGTTCAGGAGTCATAGGTTCAAATGCAGGCTGCGCCACGAGAGGACCCGCTTTACTCTCGTCCAAGTCACGCTCTTAAAAAAAAGTCTTGACTCAATAACTTATTTCGACCAGTCGGTGTGGATTTGTGAACATGACATGTTTTTTTATTTTTATATTTTCCCAAGCTAGAAATAAAAGCTCTGATCACAGATGATGTCAGTTTTTGAGGCTTGAGCTTCAGAAATGAATGTGGAATTTGTGACAGCAGCTCTACTGAGATAGCGTTATTTTTCCAAGCAAAACTTAAAATAAAGATGATTTTGGTTTAAATGCTAAGTAAAACAGTCAGAGAGGCCTCGGTTTCAGTATTATAGTCATTATCAGTGGAGCAGCTCTCGTCTCTTGATTGCAGTTCAGTTTAAAAATACACATCTCTGGTTTCTATTTTTGGGAAATAATTCTAGGAAAATATTGACTGAGGTGTCCAGGATGCCTGGCATAGAAGATGATTTACTTTCCATGTTGGCTTTCTTTTTGTTTACTCCTTGGACGGGTGGCTTCTCTCCTGTCAAATCGTCCCGATACTTTGGATGTCAGTGAAGTTGCTGAAGTGAAGTGAGTGAGTCAGGCCAGTTTCTTCCTGTATACCAAGACTGGGCGATTAAATCTGGTCATTAACTGTTGGAAGGTGCAGAGCTGAAGGCAGTGTTTTTATTGATGTGGCAGGAAATAAGGGGGATGGGGGGGGCGGGGTGGGGAGGGGTGGTGAGTGCTGCTGCTGAATCTGTAAATCTCACAGGCTGTTCACAGTCCGCTCCCACTTTTAAAGGCGCTCGCACAGCTCCACTCTCTCGATTAAGAACACACTTAATGTCGCCAACAGCCCATTAAGCACCATGTGGTAGGGGAGAGGATGATGTGGAACTGAAGGGTGTGTTAATGATGCCGGGCTGTCACCAAAGCGGTGCCTCTTGCAGAACCCTGGGCCATAGCAATAGCAGAGGAGGGGATCTCGGCCTGTGTGAATCCTGAAAAAGTCAACACTGGCATGAAGCATGGGACAGGATGCGCTTGCTTTTTTCAATGCTTAAGCAAAACCACAGTCTTTCCCGAACCTTCCCCAAGTGCTTTAGTGGACTAAACTTAACACCACATGGGAGGCACAATGCAAAACTGCTCTCTGGCGTCAGAGTCTTGCGCTTTAAAGGCCCAGCCATCCACCTCGACCTCCTCCCTGAAGCTTCTGTGCACTATAAGAACGTCACATGTCCAGTGAATGCAGTCCAGGAGGCAATTATGTTTTCTTCAAAGGGCAGAACAAATCAGCGCAAGGCAAAAACATGTTTTTCAGCAGATTTTCTAAACATGTCGCTAATAAGAAATGACCCCATGAGTTAAGTGAGGCTTGAACATTTATATAAAGACACAGAGGTTGTTAAAGTGCATCTTAACACACCCCTGGTCAAAGTTTCTGAACTTATTGCAGCTCTGACCACACCCAGTGATGATGTCATAGGATCCCGTGGGTGCACCGCCACATCAGTGACGCAAAATGAGAAGTTAAACGACAGAAAGCCCAGCAAAGACATGAAATTCGGGGGGTGTTAAGGTTTTCTTCTGCATATCAGTATGTCGGGGGGTCAGGGTGATGTAATTGCTAATCAGATTCCTTCGGTAGCTTCATACAAAGAGCTCAGACATGCAACTTAGCTATGAACCTCTCGTCTAACTCTGTGAAAGAAAGCAAATAACAGCATGTCCAAAAATGATGTGTACATAAAAAATTGATGTATATGAATGTCAATTCTCACTGACAATGGCAGGTCCCTCAGTGCAAAGTACTTACTGCAAATAATCATGTGTCCCGTGGCCCACTTCCCCAGTCAGTTAAGAGCCTTATAAGCCAAGGTATTTTCCAGCAGGGAAACGGCTAATTAATGGTCTGTGTCACCATTTATCCATTTGTTTGATGTGGAAAGACACCCTTTTGATGTAAAAATGTATGCGAAACGATTATCAAGATTACAGCTTCCCTCCTTATCTTGATGTCCGATTCCGTCTTTAACATTAATTGGAAACATCTTAGGCGAACGTCTCTGGTCAGGCTAATCTCGTGTGACTGCAGCACCAAGTGGATGTTTCACTTGGCTCTTGTCCTCCTCTTGTGACCCCTCCAGTGTGTGTTTGGTTAAACCTGAACTCCCCTTTAGCGGTGGAGCTGATGTCCAAGATAGTAATTTAGCACATCTGAGCATAATGGTGCTTCAATTTGTTTCCAGTGTAATATTTCTTGTAATACTGTGGTGTTTCTCTTTTTTTTTTTAGGGTACTAAGCCACAACAAAATCCGAGTCCTGAGAAATGGATCCTTCTTTGGACTTAATGCTTTGGAGAAACTGTGAGTATCCTACTGTTTACCATTAATTTATGATTATTCCCCTTCTGGAGATGCTACGATGTCATGCTTATTGTTTACGTGAGATTTATCTTGCGCACCCTCGCGTGAGCTGTTATTTTAGCTTGCCTCAGGGCCTTCACAGAGAGATACAGGCGGGATATCAGTGAGATCTGAGCGGCTCTGTGAGCTCCAATCCAATCATGGGCTCCTGTCCAGCAGGGAGGATGATACACTCAGACTGGCTATCAGAGAGTTATGTTGAAAAGTTCACATAATTACACCTCAGTCTTTCATTATCAGGTAAGCCCCACTCCACGGGACAAGATAAGGGAGATCTCTGGGAGGAGGTGCGTGTTGGCAGCTTCGCCTGTGGCTCACAGACAGTCCAGCACTCCTCAGCATCATAATCTCTCTGAATGGGGTGTGAGACAGGCGATAGGCAGGATCATTTCTGGGGAAGCGTAAATGAATGGCAGACCTAGTGGCACTCAGGAAAGGAACTAAAGTGTCAGCCACTGCCTGTCAGAGTAGCTCTTTGGCTTATCACTATTTTTTAGACAGCGGCTCTGTTGGACTGTCAGTCAATGGATTTAGCACTTTGGTTCAAACTAAATTATCCCAACAACTGCTGGATGGATTGCTATAAAATCTGGTTCTTCTAATTATGGTCCCTTGATAATGAATCCCAATGACTGCGATAATCTCCTGACTTTTCTTGTAGTGGAGCGTCTCGACAAGTGTCAGATGGACTGCCTTGATATTTGGACATTCACGTTCCCCACAGGATGAATTGCTGTAACGGTGGTGATCCTCCAAATTTTACCATAGCACAGTTACCGAAAAAAGGTGTCAGAATTCAGTGAGTTGAGTCGCAACATGTTTCTTTGAGTTTGTACAGCGAATTGGCAAGTGTGAGCAATTCCAAACATGCGTGATGTCAGCTTGTTGGCATTGTCGTCACATCCACGTAAGCACAATGGTGTCAGCCTAGAGCGTGCCATCAACCTGCACTAAAGGCAAAGGATATAATGTGTATAATATAATATATATTTTTGGTCTACTTTGCAGTCATCATCGTCGAGACCGGCGTTTCACGGCTACCTTGAATACTTGAGCATCACATCTAGTGCAGGCTCTGTGTTTCACACCAGGCGCAGATCATTTTCAAGGTGTTCTGTTTTACAGCGCATCGCAGTAAAGCTTTATAGCGTCCCGGTAGCTGACAACACACATGGAGCAGCTTCAGTCTGGATACTGTAGTCTGGCAGACATACTTATTTTGTTGGACCGGGGGTGTGTGTGGGTATGCTGGAGGGATATTAGTTCCACATGCCACTCGGAGCTGCCACCCATGAAGATAACGAGCTTCTCAAAAATGTCAAAAGAAAGAAAAATATGGTAATTCGCCGCAGTCGTTAGCTTGTTAGTACCTACCTGCTGGAGCTCACACCAGACGTGCCAGGTGAGAACAAAAGCCAAATTAGCTGAATGGCTGTTTTCATGTCTGCCGCATGAAGGCCATGGGTGAATAGTTTCAAGGCCAAGTTTCTCGCTCCTCAGCCAAAGACGCTGATGAAGCTGTTGACAGGAAGACACCAAACGAGGATCCGCTGACGAGCGCTGCCTGCCGACGAGGAATATTTGACAGTAAAGCGATGCAAAAGTAGACCTGTAGCTTGGATTGTCTGGAGTAAAATGAGCTGATGCTGCTTGTTTTTGTAAGTGCGGACAAGGTTTCCTGCAGCGCCGAAGGGTCGGTGGGTCGAGTAACCTGAGCTTACCCACAAACTGGGCCTTGTTGCTGGAGCAGTGATAAAACTGGCAGGGGGCGACAGGGCGGAGTTTCTGAGCTCCCAGCTAAAAGACATGGGAGAAAGACAGAGCAGGCACACAAACTAACACACACACACTTATGCTCCACAGAGGGAGATGTGGGCGTTTGTTGTACGGAGAGGACATAACGTAAATCATGCAGGCCTCATTTCACTCCTCTGCCTCAACCTCTGCTGGCTCTCTGACACAGCGGTGGAGGTCTGCTCACTCACTCTGACGTCTTCAACCTTTAATTGAGCCCTGCACAGCTTATAATTACATCTGAGCTCATGGTAAAATTGCTGTCTGATGTGAAATATGCCGTATTGAAATTTGCAGTTGCCATGATGGAAGGTTTTGAAGGGATGAAAACATGAGTTCACGGTAAAGGTCTGAATGCGAGTTTTCGCCTCCGTTTGCTTCAGTGTTGGTTTAGTCTCTTCTGCCCGCCATCGCTCCTCAGGTCTTCTCATTGTTTCCAGTATGTCGTCTACATGTGCTTGTCATTTGGAGCAGTAGTGAGCAGTTACTCATATTATGTGGTCAGTGCTGTAATCAAAGGCCAGCCCACTAGGGCTGAGTAAACACACATCAGGGAATTACACTGCATCTCTTCCCCTATGTGACAAGGATAAACACAGTCTGCTCCCTGACTGCACACACACACACACACACATTCTCACCCTCGGACCCATCTTCGCTGTGACTCTGGTGTGTACTGTAACTCTGAGTGTTTCCTAGTATGGGCACCTTCGCACCCTTGTCCAGTCATTTCAAACGGGTCTGGTAACTCTCCCAGCAGACGTGCACTCGCACCCACACACTCACACCAGACATCCATTCAGAGTTGAATGCAGTCTGATCTGCTGTTGTTAGTGGGAGAATACAGCTCCAGGGCAGGCCACCCTCCTCCAGGCCTGGGCCAGACAGTGCAGCAATCTACACAGTTAGCCCTTTCATTGGGACAAACCTCCTCAAAGCCACTATTGCCTTCATAACCTGCCAAACCACCCAAGTGCAGAGGAGCAATTTAGCCTTGTTTGTTTTTGCCCTCTTACTGGACTACTGTGTTTTTGTAGCTCTTTTAAATGGCCTTGCCATCCAACAGCTACATTTGGATCTTGGAATACCTCACTTTTTTCCAGCTTTTGGGATGAAACACCAGTTGAATCATACCTGGCTTCTGCAGCTGTGCTTGCTATATGCATAATAGGTCACTTTTATACACACCATCGGGTGTCCGATACTGTAATTGTGTACCTATTTGAGTACCTCCACCTCTGTGCACGCCCTTTCTGATGGGAGCTGACGCTGGCAGCCCCACTAACGAGCCAGGACCTTTATGAGTTGCGGACAGATCCCAGCAGCCTGTCCTGCGCTGATTTGAGGCGAGGTAATGAGAATAATGAGCAAAGAGGGCCGAGGCAGTCTGGCTCTTGTCCAACTGGGCCCCACTGCACCATGGGACACAGGACAGGCAGGCAGGGCACAAGGGGCCCTCATTACCAGGTCTGTTCACCCTACAGGGAGAGAGGGAGCAGGGAGCAGAGAGGGAGAGCAGAGGGCAGCGATGATGATGGATGAGGGAGCAGCAGGGCGCTTGCAGTGGACAGGTCTGAAAGGCAGGAGTGAGGCTTGTGGTTAGGACTGGTTAGTGGCTCAAGGTGTTGGCAGCATGATAGACTTTGTCAACAAGAGTCTGAAATTATCCCTACAGTACAAATCTGCCTGACTGTACTTTTACTTGTGTTTCCCCATGTACGAGAGTATGCACAGGAAATTAAAAAAAACATGGGTATAGGGGTATAGGGTGTACATATATATATATATATATATATATATATATACATATATATATATGTATGTATGTATATAAGTTATAAATATATATATAAATATATATATGTAACTTGCAGGACCTTCTGCAAGTGCATGAAATAAGGAATTGCTTGTGATTTATGCCTGTTGAGCAACAAGAATTAAGGTTTGCGCTGAAACCTGTGACCAATAAGTCACACAGGGCATGAGAATGTGCAGATGTTTAGGAAAATGTCAGCACGATAGAAAATATATACGCTATTATCACATTATGGTTAAGAATGATTAGGCCAATTCATTACTTTCTGACTCGATAGTATCAGTTTTACGAAAAAGGGGAGACGGGGCAGTCTTTGCCTTAGCCTTGCTGAAACAGACCTCGAAATCGCCTCTGCCATTCTGAGCAGCTGGGGTTAGGAAGTAGTCCAACTTAAACAACTTTACCATCTGACACAGGGGAAGTGGAGCCGAGATGGCTAAAGATGGTATGGTGGCTGGAGTGAGAGGGGGAACCAGAGGAAGACGGAGGGAGGGAGAGAAGGAAAGCGCACTCCTGCAGTTTGTCTTATATAAATCTGAGGTTGTTTTTCTTAGCGGGAGATTAACATTATTTCCACACAGGCTAAGCAAATTACCTTGATGAGTGGGGAACAAAGCGGAGGTGGGCAGCGCTATAGCATGTAAAAACAGTGGAGAATGTGAGGACATGGCAAGGAGCCCTTCTGTCTAGACCGGTCTGGGTAGGACAAGCTTCAGATTGTACCAGCCCACCACTCCGAGGCCAGCTGAGTTTCATTTCTCCCCCACAAAAAAAAAAAGAAGAACATTTGTGTTAGTATGTTTCCCCGCACACGCCATTGAGTGGCCCCCGGTTAGGCAACGGTCACCTAATGAGAGTGCATGACATTAAGGGGTGGAGCGGGTGAGGAAGGGGTTAAGCGTGCTGGAGAGTGGAAACAGAAAGGGGGGTGCTGCTGGAGTTGATAGACTCCAGATGTGTCTTTCAGATAAACTGAAGGAACGGGGTGTGTTTGTATTGCAAGCCTAGCTCAGTCATGGCTCTGGGGGTTTATTGAAACAGCGAGCGAGCCCCCTCATAAGCCCATTACCAAATCGTACGCTTTATACGCCAGTAACTCTCTCGCACACTCATTCGGCAAACTTGATATGGTTTCAATGGCGAGTTCCTCCAGAGGAACTTGAGCTTTCCCTGGACCTACTTCCCCCCACTTCCGTTTGTGTTCCTTTTCTGCTTTATTTTTGCATCTCCCCTCTCCCAGCTCACTGGGTCTCTTGCTGTTCCTCCCCCTTCCCACTCTCTACATGCTGCAGTCCACCTACTGGCTGAAAATTCACTCACAGAATGAGTCTCCCTTTTCATTGATATGAATTTGAATGAAAGGCATTTGTTCCTGTTTCCTTCCCACTCATTGTGTGTAAATTACACACACAGTGCATATTGAGTTACAAGTAATGATGTTCAATGAGACTTTCGGCTCTTCAAATTATATGACTCAATTTTACAGTACAAAGTTGTTGAACTTTTGTTTAATAAGTAATGATAAGATTAAGATTCACAGACGAAGACAGCATTTCACCTTCTTTTCACCCTTCTAAAAACTGTGCCCTCCGAGCGTGCAAAACTGCGACCTCACACAATCATCAATCTGACAGACAAATGCAAATAGATCTACTGGACGTTTCACTGAAACCATAAACCAACTTTCATTGTTTTTGTGCATGCTAGTAGATCTCATGAAAATTAACATAGCTGCCCAAATGGGCATCGCCCCCTTCTCTCGGCCGCTCCTAAAGCCAGAACTGAAGGCAATAACAGTCCGTGGTTCCAGAGTTTTCCTTGGCAGAGCAATATCCAGCTCTCCTTGCTACAGACTATAGAAACATATAATCAGCTCAGGACATTTTACACCTCAAATAAAAGTGTACATTGCTATTTCTGTACATCCCACTAATGGCTGTGCAGTTAAATCCAAAGTTTTTCTTACTCTCAGTTGTGAGCAGAGCTGAGGGCCATATTGGTTTCTAGCATGGTGCAGTAATAATAGTGGATGATCAGATGGTGATTGTTCAGGTTTGAGAGGAAATATCTCAAGTGTGCGTCCAAATGATAGCAGTTTTATGAATACAGTAGAATCAGCCTATCTCTGCTGCCTTAGGTTTCCAAATGAACAAGGGACAAAAAGCTGATTAGGTATGTCCAATCTGAGAGGAACCAGACAAAAATAAAGAAAATAATCTGGGGAAGGGGCAGCAAAGCAGGAAATTAGTAGAAAAACAAGAGCTCCGCAGATCCCGGTTTCCTGTTTTGGGGGGAAGGCAGGAGTACGTTTGGGGCCTGTGTTACAGAGCCCCCATTGTGAGCAAGTGTGTTGAGGAGTAGGGAGGTGGGGTCTGCGAGGCCATACACAGGGACGATTTTGCTCAGCACTGAATCCCCTAACCCACCTGCCCCTCCCTACAGGGGAAAGCTAGCTAGTAAAAAAAGGAGAAAAAGGAAACTGTAAAAATAAACGAGCAAGGGCCTCTGCTAGAGACGCCAACCAGACAGGAAATGACACGCGGCACAAAAATGGTCTCCACTGACCTCTGTCAGGAACCAAGGTGCCAGTTACCCCCCACCCCCCTTTTGCTTACTTTTTCCAACATGCTTTTAATCCATCCACAGACATATTTGTTTCAGCTGCACATCTTGCTTTGCATCGAGAAATAAAAACTATCAAAGTATAGAAATCGAGCCTATAATGCCTCATCTTTCCATGAAAAAAATTCAGGAACAGGAAATTCTTGATTCCAGTCTGGTGATAATGAGTGGCCATTCCCTGGCTTCAGTCATTTTCCCAGCTCCCTCCGGGGCCAGGGCCTAAACAATGTCCGCGGAGCACTCCAGCCCCCGCCGCTGTGCTCCTGATAATGGAGCACTCCACGTCTGGAGCGCTTTACAGACCATGTCTTCATTATTACCCTCTTGCTGCCCTACAAGCACGTCGCTCCTCTCCAGCCTGCATGAGGCCCAGGTGCTCATCCCAAATACCCACAGAGAGATGACTCTTCAGAATGGCAGAGGACCAGCCCCATTGATCAGAAGGAGTCTGTGGAGGGGAGAAAAAAAAGACTTTCTTAATGGCAGCCGCTGGTGTTAGGCCCAGCGACAGCAGACAATGGTCCCTTCTGGGCTGGGAGTGAGCTTGAGTCTGTCACAATCCAATCACACAGGCCACATGTGGCGAAGGGGATAAAGCGCTGCGCTCCCAAGGTTACAAAGCACAAAGAGGAAGACCGTAGTCATAACAATAATCTGTCACCACCAATCATGTAGCTTTTTGAAGAAGTACATGCTGCTACTGAACACAGTGAAAAAAGTAATAGCCGCAAGTTGCAACTTCTAACCCCTCAAACTATGATATTTTTATGCTCAGCAAGCAAGGGGCTTTGAAGTTTGTCTCACGTCTGCTGTGATCCTCTCGCTTGGTGACAGCTGTTGTCATCAGTGTCAAGGCCTCTGAGCTGTGAAACTGTTGTCAGGGAGGGCGCTGTCTACTCCAGAGGGCACGCAGACCAGTCATCGCCTGAGTGTGAGGCCTGCTGGAGCTGCAGTTTGTTCCCGTACAGTACTGTAGGTTTGAAATAATGTTGGATGACGGCGAGCCGAGCTGGCAATTTTGCCACATCCAGCGAGGCGCTTGGCTACTGTTTCAAGTCCTGTTGACTCTGGTGATCTCCTCCACATTCCCCAGCCTGGTGATAAGAGAGTGTATCAGAGGTGGACTGCCGACGTTCGACGCTCACACTGCACCGCACTGCAGGAAATGCACATGTCTGACGTGTGACACTTGTCGGTGGCTGGTTTTATCGCTCTGGGCACCGGCTCCCAGTGCCTGTTTGAATGCAATCAAATCTCTGCAGTTCAGCTGAGTTCATGTATATGGGTTTCACGTTGCTATAATCTGATGCGGGGTCTTAGAAAAAAAAATGTATGCTTGTGCATTTGTGTCTGTATATTCTGTTTGTTTGTTTGTTGTGTGTTTACAGTTATCCTTGTATCAAGTAACCATGGGCTATGGGCTTGTGTTTTTTAGTGGTGTGCTGCAATTTCAATCCATTTTAGTTGTAACAGTATTTAATGATTAGAACCATTGTTTTGTCAGGTTAAATAAATACAATTTGAATCACTTTGAAAGAGAGGACTGAACATAAGTGGGAGCACCTATACATAGACAGACAGGACCAAACACATTAACTAAATATATCTAAACGTTTAAAATAGGGGCACCAACAGTTAACTTACTGTAAAGGAGTGTTTCACCAATTTAGTAAGCATCAGCACAACCAGAAAATGTTTCTTTTTTATTCAACTCATTTGCATATGTTCACTACATTACCCATCCATTGACAATGGGATTACAGTGTGTTATTCTTATAGCAGCTAATATGACATCTGTCTTTCAAATATCTCCTGTAATAAAAGGTAAGGCTTGATGACAAACTCCATCTTGTCATTTTAAAGTGATATAGTGATATGGCAGCATCTGAGTGCAGACATGCTTTATTCAATCTTTACTCTCTGAGACACATGAGGTTTGAAAGTAAAATATTTTTCTGGCATCGTAATCAAGATTAGGCATTTACATGGGTTCTTGCTTATGTGTAAATTTGTGCTGCTTGTGATCGCAAATGCCTATTTGAGGGCTCATGCAAGGAGGTCAGTGTTACACAGCAACGCCGCATGCATGTGTGTATGAGCATGGAAAGGACAGACAGGGAGGGAGAGACGGTCGTCAGAGGGAGGAAATAGTGGGCAGTGCCTCGACTTTCAACGCTGCACTAATGAGCCCCGGGACACACAGACTGGAAACAGCAGTATTGTTCTCCCCCCGCCCTGGTCAACAAATCCTATACAGCTACTGACACATAGAAACACATGTACATTCAGAGCAGGACACATAGGCACACAGAGATTATCAGGTTCACCCAGAACAGCCCCAGAAGGCCACACACACACACACACACACACACACACACACACACACACACACACATTTTTCTAACTTCTTGGTCAGAATCATAAATGTGAAAATGTCTCCACCTTTTTAAAAAGCTGTGAAGCTGTTGCTAAGTGCTCTTGTCTAACAAGCTGGCACACACTCAAAGACTGGGCTGAGCTGTCCTAGGCTGTCTGCTTTGAGAGAAACACAACCTCAGCCTTTTGGTCCCACGCCAGATAACTTTTGCTCCATCATTATAACCTGTCTACCGTCTACCAGATATGAGCGATGGCTTAGCGAGAGCTTGGACCAGCAGCAAAACCCCTGATCTCTGACTCTATCCCAGCCACACCGCACAGTCTAATTCTTTACAGGAAGCCATTTTCTAAAACTATTTTCCTGTCCTAGTTTGATCAAAATAACTCATCTCTTGGAAAGCCGACAAGACAATGGTTAAGAGATGCCTGAGGTTGGACGCGGTGTGAGGCTACGTGGTCTAGAACAGCCATGACAGATAATCTCTGTGGAAAAAAGGACCAGAAAGTCCCCTGAGGTCTTGCCTACCACAGTGGCATCTTGGGTAGTAGTGAAACGGACAAAAATGCAGCCATGGCGTTGATGCCTTTGAGCTCCTGTAAGGAAATCCTCCTCTCTGAGCAGTCCGATGGGAGCAGGCATTTTTCATGCTGTAAGATCACGTTCCAACCCAGATCGGCCATGTCCTGCCGATAACCATCCGTCTCCCGACCTGCTACAACCCCACTATTCCCACTTGACCAATAAAATAACCTCTTGGATTTAAAATATAATGCAGGTCATCTGATGGAGTGGGGCATCTGGCTGAATGGTTGAACACATGGGTGTGGGTGCGGAATGGGAAGAGGGTGGAGAAAAGTGCAGCGGATGGTATGAAATTAGATCTTCAAAGGCAGGTTAGAGGAATTAATATTTATGGTTTGCAGTGGCCAAGTTTAGTATGGGAAGAGTCATTTTGAAATGAGCAGAAAAGTGACAGAACCCCTTGCTGGCAGTTTTTTTGGACCCACAAATGTTTTATTTGGTCAAGTATCTGCTTCTGTCAAGCCTCAAGCCCAGGTGGCTGATGGGATATGATTTCCTATCTGTGTGTAGAAATACCCTGCTGTGTCCCCCCTGGAGGAGCCAGGTGGAGGAAGTGTGTCTCTGCTCCACTTCTCTGTATCTCCCAAAGTCTCAGTCTTAAAGGGATAGTTCAACAATTTGGTAAATCTGCTGATTTGCTCTTTTGCCGAGAGTTAGATGAAAAGATCTGTTGTGTTAAGTAGTCAGCTTTACAGGTGCTGCCAGGTGACTTTTCTTAGTTCAGAACAGAGCCAGGCTGGAAGTTTCCCCCTGTTATCAGTCTTTATGCTAAACTAAGCTACAGATTTACCATAAAGACATAAAATTGGCATTGTTAAGGGGAAGCAAGCCAGAGCTATTCATTTATGACATGGCAACATCCTTGCTGCAAGCGTTTTCTCGCTGACCTAACGTCTCCTCTCTCCCCAGGGACCTGAAGCACAACCTAATCAGCACCATCATGCCCGGAGCTTTCCAAGGCCTGTCTGAGCTTCGGAAACTGTAAGTAGACATTAACGTGATTCAAATTCCTTTCGGCTTCAGAGCAGCAAACATATTAACAGAAATCAGAAATGCAGGCATGGAAACTTTAAATTCAATTGTTTGGTATGAGACTAATAAAGCAGTCAGGGTGTTTTTTTTCTTTTAATGATATGAGCAGCAGAGTTTTCCAAATTCACAGCATTCATGGTTCAGTTGCGGAGAAAGGCCCACACATCCCCTCGTGTCTATCTTAAGCGGATTCTGTTTTAGCAGCTCGCGACAGATGCCATGCATTATGCTGAGCTCCTGGTGTTAGTGTGACAGTAAAAGCTTCGGGTTCGCCGTCGGTTCTTCCCGCTGATCCTTGTGGGGGCCGAACGATGTCATCCCTGGTGCCCCGCTCCACCACGGTGGAAACCTCAGGGCCACGCAGAGGCTCCTCACACGTCATTGGATGTGACAGGGCGGCTGTTTGCAGCCACTCGCTGCTCACTCATTGTGTTTTTGGACACTGAGGTCTGGTTGCGGCGTGGGTCGGAGCTGGTCGCCTGTGCCGCGCCGCGTGACTCCCCTTCCCTCCTCCCCCTACTTGTGTTTTCCCTGCAAGGTCTGGAGCTTCTCAAAACAAACAGGGGGAGATAAACACATGCTCTGGACAGCTCTCTGCTGGGTAGTGTCAGAGGTGCAACAGAGCAGATCCCTCTCTGGCTGTGGCTATACATCACACTCCAACGTGGACAGCAGAACAGGGGCCCTGCTTTTACCCCATCAGTGATAAACCTGTACAGGGGTCCCATGGAGTCGAGATAAGGGAAAGTGGCAGGAACTTTGCGCATGCTAATTTTCTTATTTATGTCCAACTTTCTAAGCCCTCTAGCAGTGGGCAATACAAGAGATAGAATAACCTTTCTTTTTTTTATTTTATTACAAAAAAATAGGTCCTGCATAGTTTTACCTGATTGTCAGAGATGTAGTGTTTGATCTGATATCACAAAAACAACATAGGCACTGAAAGAGTCGAGATATCACAATCTGTGGCTGAGTGTCTGAGACGAGTCCTCTCGATTCAGGAAGAACCAACACATTCCTTTGTCTTTTTCAGCGACCTCTCCAACAACCGCATCGGCTGCCTGACTGCAGACATGTTCCAGGGGTTGACCAACCTCTCTAAACTGTAAGAGAGCCTCTATAGAAATATTCTGCTTCCCCCATTGTTGCAAAGCTATCAAGTTCATATGTGCTTGTCTTGTGTGCGGCCAGGAACCTCACTGGTAACATCATATCAACCATGGATCCAGGAGTGTTTCAGGAGCTGCCGTCCCTCAAGCTTGTGTGAGTATTAGATGCTGTCGGCACTCGTAACTCAGCAGACTCACTCTTGCAGCATACCTTTCCATATCTGAATAAAACAATAAATATTGTAGACAAAGATAGCATTGATTTTCAGTTC
Source organism: Terapon puta (assembly GCA_028564955.1). NCBI lineage: Eukaryota > Metazoa > Chordata > Actinopteri > Centrarchiformes > Terapontidae > Terapon > Terapon puta. Next base: position 8,714,341 of record JAOXYL010000086.1, read on the forward strand.
ATATTTATTTTTGCTGAGGCTTTGCTCACCATGCTTTACAGTGACTTCAGGCCTGCAGAGAAATTCAAATAAGCCGAGAAGATTTATTTGACGCGTATTTATTTGAATTTGAGGTTTTCGTCTGGGGATGAAGAACATATTTTATCTTAGGCAATCATAAATCACAAGATAAGTCTGTACAAACATTTCAAATATGAACATGTTTTTCTGTAAAATGTAACAGATATAGTCTTGGGGTAGCTGTCGTCAACATTATGTGTCACTCAACAAACATGCAGCAAGCGTTAAAGTACTTGTTGTACAGTAGAGGCATGTTATATTGACCCTATCATGAGAAACTAGAAGCTAAAATGCTGTCTCTGAGCTCATAGAGGGAAATGTGAAGAATCTCTCACCTTCCATGATAAATGACCATTGCCTCTCTCTCCAGGAACTTCAACTCAGAGTACCTGTCTTGTGACTGCGGGTTGCGTTGGGTCCCAGGCTTCTTTCGCGGCAGTTCGGCCCGACTGGGGGACGAAACCCTGTGTGCCTACCCAAGGACCCTGAGGGGAAAGCCCCTGAAGGCACTAAGGGAAAGCCAGCTGAGCTGTGGTGAGAGCGTGGCTTGAATAAGGCATATGAATGAGGTGGTTCACCACTTTGTTGCAGAGAACATTGGCTCTGGGGTGACAATGACAGTGCACTCACAACGCCGCGCAAAATTGTCCCACAATTTCTGTGAATTAGTAGACCAAAAGGGTGGAAAGAGATCAATCCCAGCAGTTCAGCAGGGACATATTTCTAAAAGTATCAGTGAGGCGTGTTGACAACTAATCCTGTGGGTTGCATTTACGAATTGCTGCTGCCTGCATCCAATCTGCCCTAGAACAGCAGACTCATAATAGCTTCTGTGGAAACATTTAGCTGAGGTTGAGTAATGAGAGAGCAGCAGAAATAATTTGGAGCGACATATAACGGTCACATCTGCGTCTTCTCCCACCGTGTTGCTCAGATGGTCCTCTGGAGTTGCACACCCTGTCGCTGCTGCCATCCCAGCGTCAGGTGGTCTTCAAAGGTGACCGGCTGCCCTTCCATTGCACTGCTGCCTTGGTGGACAAGATCACTTCCATACACTGGCATCACGATGGTCGGCTGGTGACCCCCGACTCAGAGAAGGGCGTACAGCTGGAGAGCAGCGTGTTGCACGACTGTACCTTCATCACCAGGTACGCAAACTCATGCTTTATTGAAATGTTCACAATATTTTACTCTTGTGCAATTTAAGTAGTATGCAGCGGTTATAATGACTTGTCTTTTCTGCCTTCTTTATGCAGCGAACTTATTCTGTTTAATGTACATGTGGAGGCCAAGGGAGAGTGGGAGTGTGTGGTTTCTACTGGGCGGGGCAATACATCTCGCAGCGTTGAAATTGTGGTGCTGGAGGACAGCGCCTCCTTCTGTCCTGAGGATAAAGTTGTCAACAACCGGGGGGAGTTCAGGTTTGTAAAAGTTGCAGCCAGTGTTATTACATACTTAAAGATTCCCCGTTGTCAACACCCCCTGGTTTTAATCCTCAGGTGGCCGAGGACTCTGGCAGGCATCACCTCACATCAGTACTGCCTGCAGCTGCGTTACCCCTCTCTGTCTGTGGAAGGGGGTATTGAGCAGAAAAAAGCCTCTCGATACTGTGACCGCACTGGAAAGTGGCAGGAGGGGGACTACTCAGAATGCCACTACACTAATGGCATCACTCGTGTCCTGCATACCTTCATCCTGGTCAGTAGTACTGTCAGAGTACAGATCACTATGGTACTTGGGGCCTGTTCAGTCAATTCTATGTAGATTTAGTTTCATGAACATGGACATTTTCCTGTTTTTGCTTTACAGAGACCCATCAATGCGTCCAATGCAGTCACTCTGGCACATCAGGTACGCACGTACACCCTGGAAGCTGCGGGCTTCACCGACTCAGTCGATGTGCTGTATGTTGCGCAAATGATGGAGAAGTTTATGGAGTATGTCAGACAGCTTCAAGAGGTGAGGAAGATTTAATTGCATGTTTAAAATTCTCCTGATGTATCTGTCATCTTGCTGTAAAATGACTGTGTACGCTTGCTGCAGTTGTCACAGGTGTTGGTCGAGATGGGCAGTAATCTGATGCAGGTGGATGACCAGATCCTTGCGCTTGCTCAGAGAGAGAAGAGAGCCTGCAGCTCCATAGTCTACTCTTTAGAGACGTTAGCCTGGCCTCACCTGCACAGCCATGCACAGGACTTCTCCAAGGTAAGGGCCAAAGTTTGCAGTCTTTCTTTAAGATGTTTATCTCATCATGAGTTTTTTTTAAACTGAAGTGGATTCAGGGAGCCTCATCTGGATGACTGACGGCAGTACATGAACGCAATCATAACCATTTATATTTTTGGTACACCCAGGAGTCGAGGAACATTGTGATGGAGGCCCACCTCATTCGGCCAGCCCACTTTACTGGCATAACCTGCACTGCCTATCAGCATCGGGAGGTCTCAACGGGCATGGAAATGGGGGAGTCCGCTCATGAGCAGCTGCTTCGTTTTCGCTGCAGCACTGGCTCTCATAACACCTCCCTCAATAATTTCCCCCCAAAGGTGGGGCACTTGCAACGCATTGCTAGTCATAAAGCTTTCAGTAGCCTATTGTATCTTCATTCACAGTAATCAAGGCTTACTGGTTAATCTCAACATTAAATACAACATGCATCTCTCGCGTTTTTCTCTCCAGAATTCAGTGGCCCTGGCCTCTGTGACTCTCCCAGCTACTCTGTTCCCTCCCGACGCTCCTGCAGACTGTAAGCTGCAGTTTGTGGCCTTCAGAACTGGCAGCTTTTTTCCTCTGTCTGGGAACTCAAGCAGCGCTGGGGAACACTCTCGCCGACGTAGTGTCAACACTCCCGTCATCTTTGTGGGCCTGGGTGAGGAACGCTTTCCTCCTATTTAGTGAAATCACCTTTGTTTTGTCACATTTAGAGGGAGACATTTTTTATGTTTCTATTCTTAGATAGTGATGCTAGATATGACATCATGTTAAAATGTACAATATACAATATACAATACTTGGGGTTTGGGGGTCAGACAAACACCCACCTTTTTTATATGGATGTTTAATCTATAAAGGAATCTGTTGGAAAAGACGCTGGGAGCCATTTTATATACCAGCTTTAGTGTTGGATGTACATTTACACATGTACACATTTGTCATTAGTGACATTTAATGTGCAAAAAAACACACACCATGTGAAAAGCTGATGGAGCTGACTTTGCAGAGTGTGCATCTTGGGGGCATCGAGAGTGGTTCTGGAAATTGCAGAATATCATCAAGAAATTTAGAATAACATCAGACAGGTTGGGAAACATAGAACAAGCAACAAGTACAGACTTATATAAGAGTATGCACAATAAACATTCAGTCATCAGTACAGTTTTGTGATTTTCCCTTATCTGTCACAGACGGCTGCAGCATGTGGAACCACTCAGAGCCCATCTGGGTGTCTCTGCGCCACTTGTCCCCTGGCACTGATGCTATGGCTGCCCAGTGGAGTCTGAAGCCTTGGGAGAAACAGGGAAGCTGGAGCCAGGAGGGGTGTCAGCTGGTTCACAGCGACAGCAGCACCTCCACTATGCGCTGCTCTCTGCTTAGCAACTACGCTGTGCTGCAGGTAGGATAAGCTTCATGTTTTAATTCATCATTTGTCCAGGATCACCAGTGTCAAGGTTGAATGAGACTTTCATTTGTGTGTTCTCACGCCCCCCCCCCCAGGAGGTGCCCGACTTCCCCAACTCCACACCCATCTCTGTAAGGGTGCTCCACCCTGTGGTCTATGCCTGCACTGCAGTGCTCCTCCTTTGCCTCTTCACCATCATCATCACACACATTCTACACCACAGGTACTGACGTGTATGTGCATAAACAGCCTTAATGCTTCCAGTTGATATTTGCTTCATTTCCTCATTATTTTCTCACGACTGTACCCCTACAGTTCTATTCACATATCAAGAAAAAGCTGGCACACATTACTGAATACCTGCTTCCACATTGCCATGACAACAGCCATCTATGCAGGAGGCATCAGCTTGACCAGCTACCCGGTGGTCTGTCAAGCAGTAAGTCCTGACCATACACAGTCTCTTCATTTTGATCAGTGGCATGTTATCTTGATGTCTTATCCAACTGTAATGTGTGACAGGTGGGCATCGCCCTGCACTACTCCTCACTGTCGACCCTGCTATGGATTGGAGTCAGCGCCAGGGTAATCTACAAAGAAGCTGTGTGGAGAATGCCACGGCAGCCCGAAGGAGAGTCTCCTGTTCCACCTACACAGCGACCTATGCTCAGGTCAGTGAGCAAGCCACAACTGACCCTCGCCCACTTCCTGTATCACGAGATTGTTGTTTGCTGTCAGTACGGTTCATGTTATAGACAGATGTGGATAGGGGTTTCATGGGGTCTCGTGCAAGGCCCACCCAGACTGTGCTCCAACAAAGTGGGTCGTTGTGTCCAACAACCAAAGTTCCTCTGTTTTTATGGAAACCTTGGAGGAACATAACAGTGTCGCTGTAGGGCACAAAAACCGCCAATATGAACTCAGAGTGGGTGAGGGAAGGAATGTATGAAACCAATATAATATGAGCAAAAGGCGTCTTCATAAATCTGAGCAGGGTGATTGACATAGTGTTGTTTCTCAAAATATCCCCTTCTATCTCTCTTCCCCTTGCCCCCATGATCCTGAAGCTGCGATCATACACTGACCTCACTGCCCCAGAAACCCCCTCCCAGCCCCTCAGCCCCAGTCATCCCTTTGTTGCCCACTCAGCCACATGGGATCAAGCTGTAATAAATCACTGACTTCTGGAGCGCAGACTGACCCTTGTAACACTCTGCCCACTCTGAGAGTGAAGGATCACACTGCTCCGTTCAGAGTATTGACAGCGAGAGAGACATAAAGACATGAAAAGGAAAATGACACTGAAAAGCACACATTGCGGCAGCTGGAGGTCGCATCCTGTGACACAAACAAAAACTGCTCTGTATGTCCGAAACTGCAGCTGCTGATATGCTTTCCTCTGTTATTCAAGGTTCTATCTGATAGCTGGTGGAGTTCCTCTCATCATCTGTGGGATCACTGCAGCTGTCAATGTCAACAACTACGGAGATAACAGCCCTTAGTAAGTGCTTTTTTAATTCTTGAGTCATTTGGTTCTTGACTTTGTGTAGTTGTTTTTTAGTGCTGATGTGAATAATTCTGTGGGATCTGTTGAATACACAGACATGTTCTTGTTTTGCGCTGTTCTTCCTAACTTATTTTCTGCCCTTTGCAGCTGCTGGCTGGTGTGGCGCCCCAGCCTGGGATCTTTCTTTGTCCCTGCTGGCCTGGTGGTGTTGGTGACCTGGATCTATTTCCTGTGCACTGTGTTTCGCCTGAGGCACCGTGTGGCCAAAGAATGCACAGGAACCACTCTGTCCTCTCCCGTGACTGAGAGCCAGCCTGCACTGGCGGGAAGCACCAGCCTCCTCTCCACAGACTCAGTGGTGGGACCTATAAACCCTGTTGTGGCACCAGAGGACCAGTATTCGCTGAAAACGCAGTTCTTGGTGCTGGTGGCCACCCACTTCCTGTTTGTGGTTCTGTGGTGTTGTGGAGCCATGGCAATGTGGCTGACAGGGCACACCAGCTTGTTGTTTAGCTGTCTCTATGGGATGGCTGCTACAGTTTTGGGGGTGTTTTTGGTGGTGCACCACTGCTTCCGCCGTCTGGATGTGCAGGCCTCATGGCTGGCATGTTGCCCCGGTTATCGCCGCTCCCATCCCATGACTACCTACACACACACCTGCACTACTGGGAGTGGAGTGCAGACCTCTGAGCAGGGATCACAACTTTTCATCAACTGCCATCCACCTGGTGAGTCTCATAACTCCTCATCAGCTCGGTCATCATCCACACCAAGTGGAATCAGCAGTGTGGGCCCCGGGCCCTGCAAGCTCACCAACCTGTTGCAGGTGGCTCAAGACAATCCAAACAACAATTCACGTGCCCCTGCAGGCAACAACACTAGCACCAGTACTGACAACATCACCAAGCCAACAAACAATGTTCTGCCCACCATAAACTCTGCAGCCCCAGTGCATCCCCAGAGGAGGAAGGTGGGTAGCAGAACTAAACAAGGAAGCAGCCAGTATCACCATCGGGGTGAGGGCAGAGGCCACTACCGTCTCAAAGCTCTTAGAACTGCTGGAGGTGGGGGCAGCCTGGGAGCTTTAGGACCTACTGGTTTAGACCATCTCAGCTCCTCACATGCGGTTTACAAACAGGCGACGAGTGAGAATGGCAGCATCCACCACAGCCTCTCAGAGAACCAGGCCAGCCCGCTAACCAATGGGAAGCGTGTTGGAGAGTCCGTGGCCACCAGCCCCTCGGAAGGAAGCGACGGGGGCAGCAGCGGGAGCCGCAAACCCTTCCCCCTGCTGCCGTCCATGGCCAGCAGAGCAGCCATGCATGGTGCTCAGAGACGATGTGCTAGCAGAGACAATTTGAAGCTAGCAGCTGCTGCGGAGCGAGAGACTAAACGCTGCTCCTACCCCTTGAACAGTGCCACCACCACTGTGCCGGGGGCAGCTGCCCAAAATGGCACCCTCAAAAACTCTGTGCTCGAGCTGGAGCAGGACATGAGTGGCACAGACCAATCCCAAAGCTCCGTTGGAATGAAGAGTGGTTTGTGGAAAAGTGAAACCACAGTGTAACCTATACTTATATGTGAACTTCTATGCATGACCTTAATGGACGTTTAAATGATTTGGGTTATGTTTTAATGGTCTCTTGATTATAATAATTATATAATTTAAGATATAAAATCATGAAGGCATCCAGGACCCTAAACTGGTACTCTTGCCTCCGTAGCATTGTAAGAGTTTGCTGTGAAATGGTAAAAAAAAATAATAAGGCAGGTTTTTTATTGTCATTTTCAAACATAAGATACTCATTTATTTTATTCATTTCACAAAAAAATATACGAGATATCTCTGAAATTGGCATGTAATGTTGATTTTGGATGTCTAATGAAAGCTTTACTGTTTTAGTTGTGATTTTTCTATGCATATCAACTATAGCATGAGATGGAACGCAAGACGCTCCATTTCCAAAGTACAGCTATATGCATTTAATCTGTGGACAACCTTTCACCTTAACGTTTGCTTCAAGTCATTGTTTGCGTGTGTTCATGTATGCTTTTGTATGTTCTGTGTGCGGGTGCAAGCGTGTGTGTGTATGTGCATGTGTGTATGCACATTCTGTAGGAGAGTAATTGCATGAGTGTGGCTGTACAGAATCTCCGAGTGAATTAAAAAAAAAGCTATGTGAGACTTTTGAATATATGATAAAAATGTTTCATTCTTATTTCTGTGTACTTCCATCAGCACTGACAGAGCTCCCCTTATCCAATAAAATCAGAAAGAATCAAAATCAGGAAGGAAAAATAATAGCCTCTTTCATACCTGAGTCAATTTTCACTTCTAGCAGGGAACTGAGAGACTGCCCCCTCCTGGATGGTAGAAAACTTTTTTTCAGTCATTGTCAGGAATAGAAAATGTGTCAGCTTTCTATCAGGCAAATCTCACAGGAACAAACTCAACCAAACCACGCTGACTTCACAGGAGACTTTCTTAATGTAATTTTACAGGTGTCAATATGAAAAACTTCTCAACGGATGTATGTGGGGGCTGACCAAAAAACATCACTGCATGCAGACCGCATGTTTTTGAATAAATTCAGTCATTTGAGTGGACTTAAAAAGGCCTGAGCTGAACTTCTGTTTTTAGACAGGTTGATACCCTTGCAAATCAGGAAATTACATAAAAGGAAATAGTAATTCTAGTATGCAGCTCATTGTCACTGCTTTTCCCTCACTGTTATTTATGAGGAAGTTCTCATGAAATCCAGAGAATAACATATTGTATATTCCTACAGTTAAAACGGCCAATCTGTTATTTGTGGGTATACTAGTGTGTGTGAAGTACGAGCAATGAGATCAGCCTCCAGCAGGATGTAAAAATTAAAAAAGATAATCCATTCCGTGTAACCATGACCTATTTGAACCTGTCATTGACAACAAGAAGACTTGACTTGTTCATGAATCAGTATTAATTTCCGTGCCACTGTGTTTGGGTGCTTCATGCATCTGGTGTAGGTGCTGTCATCTGGGCACACCTTCCTTTGAGCTATGGTAGCGAGGTCTGATCTCAATTTTGCCATCATAACTGATTTTTTGAAAGATTATACACATATAACTTTACCTCCTCTTATGAAATAATTGTGACAATGTGATTTATTTTTGATAGATAAAGTATATATCCTTTCAATACGTTTCACTTCACAGTAACAGTTTATCTATCAACTTTATGGAGAAGAGTGCAATTCATTTCTAATGGATTTGTTTTCTGTGTGCCAAAAGCTATGTTGCTGAAAACGGTTCAACTGTCAATCACTTTATCAGCAATTCACATTTCTAATTATTCATGACTGGAACTTAAATGCTGCCAGATTCTGCAGCTTTCTTCACTTACTGAAACATTCAATTTGTGGTGTGAATGCTCTATTTTGCATGTTACACAAGCCTGGAAAACTCACAAAACCATGTCGTGACGAGAAACATTTTGCTCTTAACTTTACGCCCTAGTAAAGCCCAACCGTTAGAGGGATGTTGTCTGAAATCAATTTGCATCTAAATGTCCTGGTGGCCAGATCAAGTTCTAGATATGAAAATGGCGAATTTTTTAAGGGTGAATTTATCCTGTTTTTTTCTGAATGACTAAGCGTATTTATGGGTTTTACAATTTTGGCGGTCACAAGCTGAACATGCTGTTCCTTGAGCTTCCTTAAACTGAAATATTATTAGTTTTTCAATGCCAAAACATTCCTCTTTTTGTTATCTGATTTTCCAGTCATTTAATTCACCGGCACATTTATACAGTTCTTACTACAGACAGGATAGAAGAAGTTAAACGAAGAAAGAAAACAGGAGCAGGCAATTTAAGAAGGAAAGTGAAAGTGAACAAGGACAAGACACTGTGACCATCCCATTTAAAGTTAGTTTTTTTAATTTTATTCCTTCCATTCCTCTACTTAGAAGTGATTATTTCCACTTCCTAAATCTTTTAGGAAATTAGTTTCCAGGTGTGAATAGATAGTTTTTTAACATCCAGCCAATTTGCTTTGTTTTAATATGACTATGCATACCATTGTATGCCAAACATTAAGAAATAAGAAACAGGTCTCATTAACTTATCTACACGTTATCTGCTTATTATAATTGAATGTCCTGCAGTCGGTCAGATTCTTTTATTTACCTTTACTTCAGTAGAATATGTTAGACCCATAATAAACTGAGACATATTATTTATCTGGACCGTTGACTGTATACAGTCCACAGTCTGGACTTCAATCCCGTGTGCTAATTCATCATCACTGGTCTCGAATCAGTTTTTATTGTCGCCCTCTTAATAATTTTATTAATTCTGCGGAGGTTAGACTGATCTCTGATCAGTAACTGAGTGTGCTACTTAACGGTACAGTGTGGGAACGCCCTCCTCCTGCATTGTCCAATCACCGGTGGGCGCTGTAACGCGGACATAAATATCAGCCAATCAGACAGCACGTATGTAGAGTATGGGTGGGCTCTCCAAACATCAGGGAAGTAAACTGTCCTACTTGAAGGGAGTCAAAGAAGAGTTTTTATGAAAGCCTCTTACAGGAATTAGCCGCCGCGCAGTGATGTCCTGATCGGTTCACACAGGCTGGTGCTAGCGTAAGGTTGGCTAAGCGACTGTTTACTCACCTCGAGAGTTAGTAGAGGCTTAGATAAAGTGTTACGAAGAGGAGGGAGAGGTATTGCGCCACTAGCCCGAGCTTCCTGGACTGTAGTCGAGCCAGGGAACCTAAACCAGCAGCCACAGAGGACGAAGTGGGTGGGAAAAAACAGAGCTCAGGAAACGGCTGAGCAGCAACCCGACGCCGTGCGGTATTTTATCGGACAGCTTGGATTAACTTTTGGTCAGTCTTCGTGGACTTTTCGCGATGTCTCTGGCCGACCAGAGCCAGCAGTGGTTCCCCACCAGCGTCCAGGTAACGGTGCACCAGGCTCGGAGCCTGCGCGTCAAGGGCAAGGGGGGCACCAATGACGCCTACGCCATCATCCAGGTGGCCAAAGACAAGTTTTCCACCTCCGTGGCCGATAAGAGCGTGGCCCCGGTGTGGAAGGAGGAGGCCTCCTTCGACCTGCCGCTCTTCCACCCGGGCAACGCCGAGCGCTGCACGCTCTACGTCATCGTGATGCACCGGGCTCAGGTGGGGCTCGACAAGTTCCTGGGCCAGGCTGTGGTCAACCTGCTGGAGCTGCACGACGACAAGTCCCGCAAAAAGACAGAGTAAGTGATGGCCGAGGTGTGGGCCCTGAGCTGTGGCATTCATCAGTGTGTGTCATCATCATCACTACAACATAAAAACACAACAATATATTATCATCATCATCAGAACAAAATAAACTTTACAGGATGGAGATAGACAATCGTGTTACTGTGATGTTTTGACTTGAGGCAACATTATAACACTTCAAAGCAGAATTAAACTGCAGTCTGTCAGTCAATAGGTGTGTAAACAAACATTAGGTTAGTGGATCCCCACGTGCCCCTGTGTGTGAGTTATTAATACTCATTTTATGTTTATCCTTATATTTATACTCATGTTGAAATATTATATTGAAAAACTGATTTGACTATACTTTATGCTGCTGATTGTTTGTTGTTAGGCCGACTTTAAAGGACCCATCAAATCAGCAGTGACTGACCAAAACAATTATATATTAGGATTCCTGTTAAACCATTATGTTTTAATAGTTAAATTCACCTTTTGTCACGCGTCTCCATTTCATACATGTGTAGAGGTAGATTTTAAAAGTGTTAACAATGTCTCTGTGACATACTTTTAAGAACAGCACAGCAGCTTTTATGATGATTTTTGTTGACATGATGATTTGAATCCTGCTCCAGATAAGAAACATTTTAGTGATCTCTTTACCACAAGCAGTGTTTATATTGTGTTGATCTTTATTATCTGAGACCTACATCTTCGAGTTGAGTCATTGAAAAAAAAAAAGATTCAGATTTAGGTTTTCTCTTTCCCTCTTAAATATAAATAAAATAATAAAATAAATCTACTTTTTTTCCAAGTCTTGTAAGCTGTGAAATCTTGCCAGCAACTTATCAACCAATCACCCTACATTACATCAGAGGCTTTGTCCGTTTAATCGGGTCAAGTCACAAGACACAAGAAGAAACACGAATGAATCACGCAGACATGTTCATGGAAACTTTTGTGTATATACTTCAAAAACAATACACTTTAAACAGGTCACATATGATGGGAAAAAGCAGGAGGTTCACCTTTTTAAATAGTGAGAAAGAATCTATCCCCTTATCTGTGCCTGAGAGAGTAAACAGTGAGTGTGGTGTGAGTGGAAAAACAATCCAAGATTATTCTAATCTCGGCTCGTCCCCCCGTCTTCCCCAACTTTAATGTTTGCCTGCCGCTTTTACTTCATAATTTTGTCTTAAGCCAACTCCGTCGCTGTCACCTTTTGTCCTATGAGGCCTAACTGGAAGTCATTTTCTCACATTGCAGCTGTTCATCCTGTGTATTCTTCTGGGCTATTTACAAGCATACAATACTTCTGCTCACACCCTCATATGTTACATGAGTCAGGATGACATCTGTGGGTTGGTTGACGCAGAATGGGTGTACCGCGGACGCAACAGGAATCAAAACAAAACACAGCAGTGGTGTTGAATTGGAATATACACACACACACCCTCTTATGTAAGGGCGACATTTAAAAATAAAGATGTTTTAAAATAGCGTTTGTCAACTGTTTACCACATCGATGAAGCTTTCCAAATGTGGTCTTTAATTTCGAAATGACCTTTGGTTAAGGCGGAGTGACGCGGTTCACAGTAATCGCCCAACCAAGGGCACCTTTGATATAGCACTGCTATGACCTCACACACTTGGTTATTGTACCCGTCATATCTGAAACGTTATCTTGTGTTTGCTCAGTAAGTTTTTACACTTTAATGACAAAGTTCAGTCCTGGCACCCTTCCCTCCAAGTCTTTCTTTCTCTCTCCTGGCTTGGCTGACTCCCTCTCTCTCCTGTAAGACCCAGTGTGCAGGCCGGGTATTGGATGTTGCTGTTTTCGCCTTGGAGTGCGCGGTGTTTGGTTACCGTCCTGCGTCCATGTCTTGCTGATACAGGGTGTGATACTGAGGACTTTGTTACTCTGCTGAAAGGGAGCTCCTCTGTTGGCTCTGACACAATAGAGCACATTGGAGACTAAAGGAGGTTATATGACCATATGTTTGAGTCATTTACTGTCACAAATAATTAGATATTAAGATAAACATCAAAGGTTGCATTTTATATTATTATTCAGGAGGTTATTTGGTACGAAGGGGTTTAAAGTTTATGGCTGCAGCTAATGATTATTTTCTTTACTGACTAATTTATAATAATTTACTTTACTGAGTATATCATAGTAATTTTTAAGGTGCATAAAAAAGTAAATAGACATACTCTGCAGTACACAAACAAATAACAGTGAATTCTCACAATTAGTAACTAAAGATGTTGTGAATATTTGACACTGGAATTAAACCATGAATACATTTCCAAACTAGTCGCTGAAATTCATTTCTCCGTGTTGTGTCAGGTCTAGATATTGAGTTACAATATTGGACCAGTTCCAGTCGTTGCAGAGCCGGTTGCATTCATTTGTCAAGACACCTAAGCCACAATATTTATTTTATAAACAAAGAGCAGGGCAGTGAGACTAAAAACGTAATTGACTTTCTAAATCAGAGTTTATTACCCAGTGATCCTAAAAATGTTTTAGAGTGCACCAGTTAATTTGGAGGATTCTCCATTTTGCAGTATTGACACCCCTCCCTGCATTTTATTGGCTGAATCCTCTCGGGTGTCAACTGATAGGATAAACACAGACTCTGGTGTTAATCATTAGACACGAGACAAGAGATGTGCCCTTGACGGTTAACAGAGGGAACCTGTCCTGCAGGACCGGTGAGAGCGTGCACCGGGCACGGCTCTGAAGTTCCCTGCAAACTGAACAGAACATGTTCACCCTGTCAAACCGTTAATAACCCCAACAATGCATTGTCTCGGTACAGTCACCGGGGACAGCCATTGGTTGGCTTGAGAAAAAGTGTGATCTCTTCAGCTTTGTTCTCACACTCGGTTAGCGATTGTTTGACTTGGCATGCTCGGTTTAGGGTGGGAAATGAGGAATGTTTGAATTAGGCTCAGTGTAACTTTCACGACACCACGCACTGCACAGCGCCTCACTGCATGTTTGAAAGTGTTTGAGGAATGTTGGTTCACTCCCATGCTTGTTTCCTGGCTGTTATCCTCAGATAAAGCCTGTCTGGATGTCTGCTGCAGTACATGACACTCATGCAAATGCTTCCACGGTAAACTGCAGATAGCTGTCTGGTAAATGCCACATCATGTTTTGTATTTAAGCTCAGAGACAGATATCTTCGCTATACTCCAGTTAGTTTCTTATGATGTCAGATTGAACCTTGACCGGGCCTGTGTATTAATCTTCAAAATGATCAAAGAGGAAACCACTGGTGACCTTTACACTGCCTTGGTTGACATTTCTCAATAATGAGTTCACTTTTTTTGAAACTCTTCACACAGGCAGCACAGCAGAAGTCAATTTGTGTCTGTTGTTTTAACACACCATACATACAGTGATCACATCTTTCGAAATTCATTTTGTTTTCTCACCTTACTTTCACTCCACCAAACCTGCGTTTACTTCTCCATTTTCACATTTGAGTCCTGTTGCCAAAACGGCTACATTTACCCTAATAATCACAAATTGACTGGAAATTAGACAGCAAATTTGCTACGTCTGCATATACAAAGACATAAAAAAAATCAACTCAAAATGTTTGTACAGTAAGTGGGACACAGAGCGCCTGTTTCCATTCCTTGATGACCTCTGCAGAAGACTGGTGCCAAGTGAGGAAAGGGGGGGCAAGGTGAGGTAGAATCTGGATTTGGCGTTTCGACTGGCCACAGATGGTTTCCAACCCATCCCAGGAGAGTGTCATGTTTGCATCCACCATCCCCTCCATTCCTTAACCCCGAAGAGGAAAATTATTTTCCTCATGGAGGTGGAAATTTTGTGATGAGACCATTTTGGCTGCAGTGAATAATGAGTGTGTGGACGTACATACAGAATTGCCAGGATGGATCAGGCAACAGGTGTATAGAAGAGACATGGTGTGATGTGACCTGTTGCTGTCGTTTTTCTGTCTCTAGTTCTTCTGTTTAAGTAGTGGACATACAATTTTGTATTTCTTCCTGGAATTACTTGTGCACTTGGAAGTGTTTGAAATGGCAAACAAACCAGACATTTACTGTAAGGAAGGACAATCCATATATCAAGTATTTTCACTGAAATGAAAATGTGGTTTGGCAAAATGAGTAAATAAAACATGCCTCAAAGGCCCAGCTAATCACAGCAAGGCTACTTGTTGTAACTCTACCTGTCATTGTGCAGTGGGTCGTGTTGGGTGACAAATTTAACTGGTGTTCTAATACAAGAGTTGGCAAGAGAGCTGTCTGAGCAGTGTTGGAAAAAGTGAACTTGAATGTAAACGTGTAGAGAAATGTTTTACCAGCTGTAAAAAAAACAAACAAACAGTAAGTTTAAGAGTTGGAGAGCTGTGTGGTGGAACAAAAGAGTTCAAAAGGGGAAAGGCTGGCCATAATGGGCACTTATGCCACAGTATTAGTACCTCTAATAATAGCAAGGCTTGAATTATACACACAGGAAGCGCCCGAATGTAACGGCACTAATTGCTTGTTTTGGCATGGTTTTAGAAAAGGGCTGTCCAGAACACTCCTACCTTTCCCTTGTAGACAATAAGGGCTGATCCTGTACAACAGAGAGGACATGAGGGGGGGACTGAACAAAGCTGTGATTGTCGGGTGTTATCTGTGGTTGGCATGGTGCTCCCAACAGGAACTGGAACAAGCTGTACTCCAGTTAATGACACCTATCAGTCGCAGGTTTACTAAGACATGGCAGACTAACATCAGCAGTTTTGAAGCGTTTCAAATCAGAGCAATTGTGAACAAGGGGATTTGTTTGGAGATTAATTTGCAGGTTTTAATTTTCAAATTACATTTAACCTGTGTGTTTATGGTGCTTTGTGTAAAGGGCTTTTTTAGGACCATCCCAAATAGGGTTCGATGTCACGGCTTTGTTGGTTGGTAGTAACACTGATGATACACAGGAGTTGAACGCACAGTTTCTATTGATTCAGGCTTACATTTGCAGTGTGAGGCTGCAACTAATGATTGTTGATCAATATAAAAATGTAGTCATTTGGTTTATAACAGAAAAGTGACTTCTTAAAATAACCTGTGCTGTCTGATCAACAGTTCAGAGAGTTATTAAAATGATGATAATTGAATGATAACTAGGTGTCAAAAGCAGCAATTCCTCTTATTTGAGAAGCTGAAAACAAATAGGGCTTGGTATTTTTGCTAAATAAATTATTTAGACAGTTAAGCAATTACCCAAATGATTGCCCCTTGGTCTTTTGTATATTGTTCAAGTATTTAATCTACTCATTGTTTCTCCACTAATGCAGTGTTCGTTAATTTGCGAAAACAAAAGCATGAGATTTATAAATCAATTCTTTTGTTTCAAACACCAAATTAATTAACTTGTTAACTCATATTGACAAACAAAGCCAGAGGGTTCTGGGGAAAAAGTGAATAAGAGTAAATCATCACATTTAAGGTGCGGAAAAACATTACATTTCTGGTCGACTAATTAATTTAGCAATTTATCAGTAATTAACTTGGTATGAGGCTACGAGCCTCACTGCAGCAGCCCTGGGTTTGATTCCAACATGAGGCCCTTAGCTGTACGTCATCCTCTCTATGTCTCTCTCTCTCTCACATTTCCTGTCTCTCTTCAGCTGTCCTGTCAGTAATAAA
>JAOXYL010000086.1:8732013-8742917 GCA_028564955.1 Terapon puta
CGCAGGACGCTGGAAGCAGCAGAGAACCAGAGGCTCGAGGAGGAGCGACGCAGAGCCGAGGATCAGAAACGACAGGAGGAGGCCTCCATGAGCGACAGGCTGTCCTCTCTGTTTGGAATGATCAGGAAGAAGGAGGAGAAGAAAGAGGAGGTACAACACACTAAAGAGGAGCAGCCCACACAAGATCCCAATCAACTCGCCTCCCTCCGCTCCACCAACCCGTTTGAAGACATCTCCCTGAGCTCAGATCCCCCAGTTGGCAATAATGAAAGCCCAGCTGATTCTCACAAATCCAGTCGCAACCCACAAGCCCCCTCTGCCTCGATCTTCCTCAACCGCACTGCTAAAGTGTCTGCAGTCAAACCCAGGTAAGCCTTCGTCTCATCTGATTGCAATATAACTATAACCTGTTGAGTCACAGTGTTCCTGTTATGTCAGCGCTATGGGACTGGGGATGCTATTGGTTGCTTACAGTCACACTCCTCCTTAACTTGCTTGACTGGAATTTGAATACCGCCTTCAAGAGGCCCACAAGTAAAAGTGCATGTACTGTTGCTTTCCCGGTGCATGAGTTTTATTGTTTTATTTTGAAAAAAACACTAAAAAACTCACTAATTTCAAAGAGGGGAAAAAAGAAAATTCTTTGTTGTCTGTGCACAAGTCAGAGACACACATCTGTTAATGATGTAAATCAAGATGACCAAAGTAATTCTTATCAAGTCTCGTACTACACCCATTCTGCAAACACTGAAACTTGGGAATTTCACAAGTTTACGACCTGTTTTATGTTCATGGTGACTCAAGAGTGTGACCGTCTTGAATTACAAAAACTTTGAATTCCACCCATCATGTGACGGACCAGTTTGACCAGTTTGGTGTCTGTACAGATGAGAGTCTGGGTGGGGCTTGCTCTGGTGAAGATGTTGTGGAACAGGTAGTTGAGCTCATAAGGAGCGACTGAAGCACGGTCACATTTTCTTCGTGGACGTTTTGGGTGATTTTCTGTTAAGATCCTCGTTTGTGGATGGGACTAGATTGGATTTTTAATATCCGAATCACGATGGTAAGGAGTTTATGCTTGTTGTCGTCAGTGATGTTACAGTCGTCTTTGCTTTAAAGAATGTTTGCTAGATGGCACATAGATAGCAGGCAGCCTCTGCATTTGAAGTTGTTGAGTTGAGTTATTTTATTGCATTTTGTTGCTGTGATGGACTAGCTAGTATAATTTAAATAGGATAATCTGAAATAAAAAAGGCCCATTTTATTCTTTTCTTTTTGGACGATCATTATTTTCTTAATGTGGGCAAGTCACAGCTAAAAATAGAAACAACAGGTTTTGCCTGCAGGTTGTCTGCTGATAGTCAGCAGTGAACCATTTCATGTAGAAATGATTTAGTGTCTTCAATTGCAGCCCTGTGTAGTGCAGCTTTAGGACAGCAGTTAAATGCTGAGTAAATATTGAACTGTCCGACCCTGTTATGTGAGGTCATAGCTGGGAATGTAATTGTTATTGAGTGAAACTGGTGACGGGCTGTACATTGGTGCAAATGACCTTAGGCAATGTGATGGTCACACTGACCTGTAGGCCTTTGTTTTCACTCCTTGGCAGATCGGCTCAATCTCTGGAGTCTGAACCCGCTGACTGCCAGTCCCCCAGTCAGCCGTGTCCTTCCCCAGAGTCCACCCTCTCTAGTGTCCCATCTGAGTCCCCCGACACTTTCTCCACACTCCACTCATCTCTGGCTCCACCAGACATAAGTCAGAGCCCGTCTGATTCCCCTCCTGGCAGCACAGAGAATTTGTCCTCTGTGGGATCTTCACCCACCATGGCTGACAAGAAGAGAAGAGCCCCCATTCCACCCTCACATCCAGGAGGAGGTCAGGGTCCTGTCAGAGAGATAAACAACCCTGCGTACGTAGAGGCAGATGGCTCTCAGCAAGGCAAAAAAATGTCTCTACCGCTTCCTGATTATGAAACACTGTTTCCTCAGAGGAGACATGGAGTGCAAGGGCAGACTCGATGGGACCATATAATCGCTGAGGTCAGTCAGAGAAACAGGGACACTGCACCTGAACTCCTGGGTCCAGAGATGAGTGTGGATGGCCCAGAGGAGTGTGAACCCAGACTGAGGTCTTCACTCCCACAGGAGAGTCCCGCTGTGAGGCATTATCAAACACAACCACTGGAGACCAAAGCCGTGTCCTCAAAAAAAGCCCCGGCCCCAGCTCCCCCTAAAACCGCTGTGCTTCCACCCTCTCGATCAGTCGCAGATTCAAGTCAAAGCAAGAGTCAGAATATTGACCTCCAGTTCGTCACGAGGCCATCTGCAGTTCCAGGAGCTGTGAGCGCAGACGCTTCAAGCAGAGAAAGTCTCTCGTTGAAGCCCAGGGATGGAGCGAGGAAGGTGTTACACCCATCACCCGCAGCAACGCAGGCACCCAGACCAACTCACCAAGTGGACTGGGATACCACGACACCACCAGCTGAGGCACAAATCACCGTGAACAAAGAGGCACCCACAGCCAAACCCAGACTGAGGGTCAGCGGAAAAGATCCAGTACAGAACGACTTCACTGCGACATCAGTACTCTCTGACAAAAAATCGCACAATGACACCCAAATATTATCTAGTTCAGGTAAGAACAGCGAGGACAAAAAAGACAAGCAGACAAAGGAGAACTTTTCAGAATTTGACCCATTCCCCAGTACTGAGCTTCTTTCCAAAGACCCATGGGCCCAGATGAAGCAGAACCAGGAAGTGGACAACCTGTTTACCGGGAGTGCACAAAAAGAGAAGAGACTTGAAGATCAGGGACTGACAACAGATGATCTTGATAGTATATTTAGTCACGATAGACCGGCAGATCCATTTGAGAGTTTTAATGGTAGAGAATCAGACAAACGCTCTGAGTCCAGGGAAAAAGAAGTTTCAAAGCAAGTCAGTCCAGCTTTTCACAGAAGGAACTCGCAGAGACAAAAACAGAGTCTTCCGTACACAAGTCACTCCACCACTAAGACCTCCAATACTCAACAAGAGCCTGCGTACAAAGAGGAAACGAACACAGCTACTGCCAATCATGGCGTCTCTGCAAGAAATGTCACGAATGAGTCTCTCGCTCCAAAGCTTCCCGTTTTTCATGTGGGAGAGGATCCTTTCGGAGCTGAACCTTTTACTGTAACCTCTGCCTCGACACCTGTGGAGCCCCTCCAGGTAGTTATGGAGGAACCAGCCTCTCAGGCAGGAGGTGTGTTCGGGGGAAAGGCACTTTTGCGAGCCGAGGTACAGCCTGTCAGTGCGCAGAATAGCAGTGGAAGTGGGCTAGCCTTAAATCTACGCAGGTGAGATTGAATAGGCAACTTACAAAGTACATATTTGTGGACTGTTTGTTCTTCTAGACTTTGCATAATTATGGCGTCTGGCTGGGGAGGCAGATGAGGTGTCGGGATTTACTTTGGGTGTGATTACTTTGGCAGCTTGTGATTTCTTGGCAACTTTCTTCATTTTGAGTTGGATTCTGAATGTAGCGCTTGGATCACAGCGGAAGAGTAGTTTCATCTTTCATCCTGCTTATTATATTTCTGTTATTTCCTGTGAGCTTTCCGTGCACACTGTTGAACTTGCTTGCAGCAATACCTTTGTGGGCTTTATGATAATATGTGCATTTTATTTACAGGCCTCATCCTGTGAAGCCCATGAGCTCAGCTGAGAACCAGTATCCCATCAGTACTTCAGCCGTGAAAGAGATAAAGGTCCGTGACAGCACACCGGGGAAGATTCAGGTACTGTCGTGTTTACATGAATGACATACAGGGAGCGAAACAGCAACACAGCAACTTAATTGGATTTTCCTGCAGGGGTATTCTGGGAAGCATTACAAAAAAGCTGTTTTCATCCAATCAACATTATGAATATTTACAAGCCCCCTGCAAATCTGCCATATTCCTGAAATTGAAGTATTAACTAAAATGTAATAATGTCAGTTACATTTGGCAGCTATATCGTCTTTGACTTCTGAAATGTCTTGGCAGAGGACCCTGAAAATGTTGTTTATTATTTACCTCAAAGGTTTATCTTTTTGAAAAGCAGTTTGACAAAGGTCCGCATATTTTATAAACTCAGCAGTTTTGCTCAGTCGTCAATAACAAAGCAAAACTCAGTCTGCATAAGAAGGACATGAGATGTGTATGAAAGCTTTGTTTAAAAAAATAAAAAAAGAACAATAACTAAGTGGAGCAGTATATTGATTATTTTTATATCATGCAAACAGGTAAACAAATATAATGCCACATCTCTTTAAAAAAAAAGAAGAAGAAAAAGACAGGTGCCTTCTATAGTTTGTTATCTGACTGAGTTACCGTCATTATCTTTTCAGTAAAATACTTAAACTCTATTCCCTTCTCTTCACCCCCCGTCAGGTGGCAGAATCAGCGCTAAGTGGACCTTACACTCAGCTGACACAGGAAGAGTTGATCACACTGGTGGTGAAGCAGCAAACCGACCTCTCCAGGAAGGACGCTAAGATCGTGGAGCTCGAGGAGTACATAGACAACCTGCTGGTCCGCGTCATCGAGGAGAAACCCGCCATCCTGCAGTCGCTCAACGCTGCCAAGCCGGTGTAGTGTGACGGCTGCTGGAGGAGGACGCAGTCATTTTTGTGGTGTGCGTTTGTACTGATGTCCCTCTGCGCTGAGAGACACGATCTCTGTGAAGGTCTTTGAGCATATGCACTTTTTTTTGTTTCACAATCAAGTTTGTTTTAGAATGCTGGAAAATTGTCTCTGAGGTGATAACATTTGATGATGACATTACTTAATAACAAGCAATCTTTATATAAGCAAATGAATGTATTTGTTTTGACACTAAGGTACTGGAAATATCTTTGAAAGAAAAGTTGTTACATGATAATATATCTAACATCTTGATTTATATACCACACTTAATAAAACCTGGGTTGAGCTTTATTTAATATACTAATAATGCAAAGAAAAACTTT
The DNA here is from genome assembly GCA_028564955.1 of Terapon puta. Lineage (NCBI taxonomy): Eukaryota > Metazoa > Chordata > Actinopteri > Centrarchiformes > Terapontidae > Terapon > Terapon puta. Next base: position 8,737,009 of record JAOXYL010000086.1, read on the forward strand.
AGTTTTTTTAAAAACTATTATATGCTCTTTTTTACTCCTTACACTGGGTCTTATGTAACTGCTGTGATGAATGATCATAAACATAACCGAGTACAAACCATTCCAAACTCATACAATGCCTTGATGAGCTAAGAATAATATTTAATGATGTTTCACTCATGTGAGTTTGTTTGCTGTATTGTTGAATTCCCTAGCAAAGCATGTCTGCAGGTCATAACTATGAATTATGACCTCATGGGCTGAGACAAGATTTCACATTTTCACTTTTCTTTCCACCACAGAAGTCTTACTTTTTATTTTCTTTCTTTATCCTAATCTTTTAAGCAGTTAACAACATTCCTCCCTTGTTTTACTCACCACAGTCGAATGTCCACTGGCTGTCCAGGCCTTACAAAAGATGCTGTGCCTATTTCTGCTTCATAGAGTTCTTCAGAAAGCCAGCAATGAATAAAAGCAAGCAGCTACTATACTGTATTGTATATAGTTTGAATTAAATGATAGTGAAAGCAGTTTTTTCTTTCATGTGGTTGCGATGTAGCCTGTGCACATAGATTAAATATTATGCAAACAACAGTACAGAATCAAACTCCTCTAATAATAATGAGATTTTGATCACTGTGATGTTCATGTTGTATTTATGAAATTAAAACCAAGCGACTTTAAAAAAAAAAAGCATCATCAGAGGAACAGTAATAGACTCTGTGACAATAATAACCAACCAGCCTTGTCTTTGTATTTGAACTACACTAATGAATGAACCCTGCGTCTATGCCTTTGTATAAGAACATTACTTTATGTCTTGGCAGAAGTGATAGCAATATTCATCTGCAGAATGTACAGACACGTGCCTTCGAAACCTTTTTCACGAATATTCTGCCTGATTTGCTGGATGGTACAGATGTCGTTTAACTGTCTTAATTATATTGGAGTTAGAGCTCAGAGGATGTGCAGCCTGACTTGTCGAGTGTTTGTCGGACTTGAAAAGAATACTACAGTCTGTGTAAACCTTATGAAAGAAGCGATGCTGAGCAAAGTATGATTTTATTTGAAATAAAGACACTATTACAGTACATTGTTTGTATCTGCAATTAATTATCATTATTTCCTGTAGATTTTGAAAGAGGTATAACCTATTTAAATAGAAGCAGATGAATCCTTTATTAATCCCACACTGGGAATTGACATTTTTTAAATGAAATAAAATAAAATAAAATAAAATTAGTCTTCTACATTATCATATTTTTTAATGTCAGACAAGCTACATGTTGCGCTGACAGCTCCAGTTGTGCTCTTGACCAGATGTTCTGTGTTTTTATCACATCCAGCTATTTCAGTTTATGTGAAGTCATCAAATAAGTAATTCACATAAGTAAATACACATAATAGACCACAGAAATGAAAAATAAATGTTGCCATGGAAACATACATCAAAGATTTATTTTACACAATAGCTGCCTTTCAGGCCAAAGGACAGAGCATGTTTTTATTTTTTAATTATTCTACAAGTCATAAATTAGGATATCCTTGTTTTTTCCTTCTTCAACTTTGAGAATTTAGCGCTGTGAAATTGAAATAAACAGCTTTTCAGATCTCACAATTTAAAAAGCCATTACTGTTCACTTGAAAACCAAATCCACAGCTGAAAGTTGACAAATCCACAATTTGCTCAAGATTAACATTTCCTGAAAACTACAGTGCCCAGCTGTCTGAGTTTTTTTTAAAAAGAAAACTGAGTCCGAAAATACTGAGAAAAAGTAATTAACGCTCAATTGCCTTTCATTTTAATTACAATATCTGTTGACAGTAATGAAATTATTAGAATTCATAATATAAAATAATTTTGTAAGCATTTTCCTTGAAGTCGAAGTCAATATTTCAAACAGGAAAAAAGTTTTTTTCATCGCGCAAACACCAAAAACGGATCACAGAACAAGATTTCCTCAGTAAACTAGCCTCGTGAAAGAGACATTAAAAAGGATGCTCGATGTGATGGCAGTCGAAGGTCAATCTGCCGAACAGGAGCACTCTTTAAACCGCTGGAGCTTCACAGAACCACGCTGGCCGTGGCACAGTTGTTGGCCGAGATGCCGATACGACGGCGACACGTGAACATCTTCCGGAGCTCGGCACGGAAGCGGTCGTGCAGCCAGGCGTAGAGGAACGGGTTACAGCAGGACGAGCTCATGGCGCACAGGTGACACAGCAGCTGAATGAGCAGAAAGTACCGCTTATCGATCAGGTCAATGTCGATGTCGCGCAGCACGTTGAACACGCTGATGGGCAGCCAGCAGACGCCAAAGGCCGCCACCACCAGGCTCACCAGCCGGAAGGTCTTGCGTTTGCGGACTCGCTGAGCCTCCGCCTGGCTCTGGGTGTGGTGGCCGGGTACGACGCAGTTTCGCAGCTTGACGGAGATGCACAGGTACGAGATGCAGAGCGCCGACAGGGGCAGGACGTAGGTGATGAAGAGAGTGCTGTAGGCGTAGGCCAGCCGCTCCCTCTCCTGGCCCATCCAGAACTCCTCGCAGATGGTGAAGCCCTCGTTCTTAAACTCCACGTGGTAGGTGTGAGCCACAGCTGGAGCCACCAGACCGCAGGACAGCAGCCAGATCCCAGACAGAAGGTAGGTGCACGCCAAGATGGAGATGCGTTTTTTCAGAGGATGAACTGTGGCATAGTACCTACAAAGAAGCAGAGTAGAGGGCATCCCCAATTAGTCAGATTAGATCAGGTCTATCTATCTAAAATGCTTGGGAAAATTATAGAAACATGCCAAACATGAGTTTATGGTAGGAGTAAAGAGGAGCATTCACAAGCCAACAACAACTGCCAACAGCAATCAGCGGGCAAGATGACAGCACAGCTGTTTAGTACCACAGAGAATAGAGCCTGTAAGGTGACCTCACAATGTTGCCAACTCCAAATTGACTGTCTCCAACAAGAAAAAAAATTGCGCTGTTAGCTTTACAAAAACCTCATTACGTTCAGCTCTGCCACTGTGTCCAAGGTCAACAGACAAAGCAGGATTTGGGCTTCTGGCACACAACTTGGTGTAAAGAGAGCAAAGAAAGGTGTTATTAATCTTTACTTTCTGTGTTCTATAGAGAAACTGAAAGGAAATAGATATTTGTTTAAACCTGTAGAAGTGTGAGCAGCCATAAAAAAATATGATTCCTTCTTTTACAGGGAGAAATGATAAACCATCTAACAAGGCCCCTGAATTCTATAGTTGCACCATGAATATACCAGGATATCCAATTTCCCTGGCTTCCCAAATCACCAGACTTACACCTCACTGAACCTTTCTGAGATGTCCTGGACTGCAGAGAGAAAAGCAGATCAAGGTTTATTATCCTTATTGGGCATGCAGTTCAGCACTTGTATTAGATCATTAAGAAAAAAAAGTGGCCCAAATTGTTGTAATATATGCTAGTATCATGCTTCCTTGTTCACTGTAGAAACTCGAGAGTATGTAATTTAGCTTGCAGTTTCCGGAGCTGACATGAAAATCCTCTCACATTAGCATCTGCTGCTGCAATTTGGTGCAATCTTCTTCAACGTTCATTGTGAGGTAACATTTAAGTGGAGTTTCTCAGGATGGCTGAGGAGGTTTGAATACATACCTCAAGTTTAAAAAAAAACTTTCACTTTGATGCTTTTGCTCATCTGATGTCATGTTCTAAGGTAAGTGAAATGCAGGATGCATGTAAACAAGGTGTTCACGGTCCTCGGGCTCTGTAGGACTTACCTGTCCACACCAATGGCGGTGAGGGTGAAGACTGACACGTACACCGTCACAGGCTGGATGAGGTACACCAGGTAGCACATGAAGCGCCCAAAGACCCAGCCGTGGGGGTTGAAGGCGTAGGCCAGCGTGAAGGGGACACACGTGGCACACATGAGCATGTCGGAGAAGGCCAGATTCCCGATGAAGAAGTTGGTGACGTTGTGCATCTTGCGGGTGCGGCAAATGACGTAGAGGAGCAGGTAGTTGCCGAAGACGCCCACCAGAGCCACCAGAGTGTAGCAGGGGATGATGAGCAGCTTGAAGGACTGCAGCAGCTCCACGCCAACAAACTGGGGGCTGCGCTCAGAGGAGCCGTTCTGCAGGGCCACCTCAAACACCTGCCCGCCGTCGCTCCTGTTCGCCTCGTGCATCGCGCACGAGGGGCTGAGCTCAGCCGCCCAGCCGCTGCCTGTGCCCTCCATCCCAAAAGGCCGATGTCAACCTTGGAGGGGTGAAGCAACCATTGCTACGCTTGTATTCAACTACTTGCGTAATGAAATGTGACACACTGCCAAGCCAAGAGAAAGCTAAATGAACATAATCCCCCTCCCACTGCAGACACCTTCACACAGTGTCTGTCAATCCACCGAGTTTCCCCCCCTTTGTAAAGGTCTTTTATGAATGCAGATAAGCTTATATATGCAGCTTCATTAGCAAGTTCCTCTACCCAATTAGAATTTTTGTCTTTGTGTGAACATATTTTTTCAGTCCTGCATAGCTCCAAAGAGAAAATCACTGTACTGACAGGAACATCCTTTTGTTCAAACTACATTTACCTACTTCCTATCACCCAGCTTGCAGTCTTAAATGAGTGTGTGTACAGTACAGACGTGAGGCTGTGTTTGTCTCTCTGTGAATCAGGTGCCCTTCAGTCATTCCTGTCATCCGGTTTTTAACGCAATTTAAATGCTGTTGCGTGACTCAGAGTGTCTGTGGACTATTCATCCATGCATAGCAGGGGCTCTAATTCACGTCAATCTCTTAGCCCACTTGAAAATATGGAAAGGACATATTATGACAGTATAAATACACAACAGCACAGGATGACAGTGTTGTAACTGCTGGGGACGGGGACGATGAGCAGGGACCCATTTGGCAAAGATTTGTTGCATTTTGGATTTACTGTTCAGATCTGCTGCTTCAAGAAAAAAGCTGTTAAGAGGTCCTTGTAGAAAAAGAAATGAGCCAAAAAGTGTGGATTAAATGAAACTGCAGACCATTTTTGATCTTACAGTGAGTGCCAAACTGTGCGGCACTGTAAAGCCCACAACTGAGGCAACTGCGTGACAGATTTATTTCCAAATTCTTCTCTTATCTGTGAGTGGAAATGATCAGTAAAATGTGTCTGCATGTGCTCATAGCAGATCAACATCACCATTCAGAGTCTGAACATCTCACATGTCTCCAGTGTGGTGAGCAGCAGGCTGAAGGCTGAACTCACAAATATAGACTGTGACTATAGAGAAAGCTGTAAGAATGCATTTGCCATGACTACTCCGACAGAGGAAACTGTGGCATTTCATTTCATCTTCGCTGTGATATGAACAGAAATATGTCACATTCATACGCAGGAAAGAAAGAAAATAAATTGCCTTCCAACTCCTGCTCAGCCAAGTTTTTAATGAACTGTTTGTTTGGTGTTGTTGTAGTTTTTTTTTTCTGCGTCCCTTCTGCCAACACTGACAGTAACTGTGTTATATTAGAAATATTTTGACAGGTCACAGAAACGACCTGCTGTTCACAGGATCTTGTAAAGTCTCTGAATGCTGCGATGACATCTGAAACTGCAGATAAAGAAACGCCTCTCTATTTAAGACCGCATCATGAAAACCCAGTAGACTAAATCACGAGATAAAAAAAACTTGGCAAATATTCAATAATAATATAATAAATAAATATAATAAAAATATTCAATAAAGAAAAAAAAACATCTGGAAAGGCTCGCAGTGAAGCGGACGGTGCGTTTTGTTGGCGTCGCCTCCACCTTCCTCTGTCAGACTCAGGTCTCTGCCGCACTGACCGTCTGAAATCCACATAAGCCACCAAGTCGGACCAAGTGTCACTCTTACCTTGCGCTGATCTCTCGGTCGTGCAGAATGAAGAGCGCAGCGCGGATCCGGTC
>JAOXYL010000086.1:8755563-8772705 GCA_028564955.1 Terapon puta
TCGAATTAATATCTTTTAAAACATGACCACGTTTTAATTGGTGATTTGTATGAAGTGGCAACAATCATGCAAAAAATAGAGTTTAAACTAGAAACTTTAGGTACAGATCCTCTACCAGCAGCATGTGTTCTATAAGTGATTTCCTCAGTAATCACTTTACGGTATTGAATGGGTTTGCTTGCAGGAGTCAAAACTAATTAAACTTCAACTTTGTGCCTTGTTTCCTCACAGAACAAACATCTTTGAGCTGCTGCAAATGAAACAGTTAGGGAAGAGTTTATTGTGGATTCACTGAACTACTGTAACTATTTACCTGTTTAATTCTCACTTTTTAGGACCAACAAAGTGTGTGTGTGTGTATGAACACACACAGTCAGTAATTCACTTTAGTAACTCAACATAAATGCCCACAGCATCATCATCATATTTATCACTTTTTCAGTAAGCTTAAAGCTCAGGGGACAGGTATTTCATCCTGCTCTTGAACCACAGGCCCCTCTTGCCTTTGCATCATTCAGGGTACAGAAAAATGACCTCATTACTCTTTGGGCGGTGCTTTCATTTCACTTTCAACACCTGACAGCAAACAATTGAAACTGTATCGTGTCATCGAAACCCCTCCCTCTGCTTTTGTCTCTACAGAAACTAGAGTTTTGTCTCGCTTTCTTCACGATGGTCGGACTCACCTCTCCCCGCCAGGTAAACCTTCCCGGTGTGGGTGTCTTTGTCAAAGGCGGACAGCAGCGCGGTTGTTTCTGGGTGAGCGCTGGTAAACACGGGCAGATGAACCCCCGGGTCTCCATTTGCCTCGACCCCCTTTTCATCCAGGCTGCTGCCGGGTCGGCTCATCTTGAACCGTCGGCCCCGCTGGCTGCGAGCCTTTTTGTTTGGCCCCTGTTGCCAGGCGACGGCACGCGTTTGGATACTGTCGCCCCGGCAACGGTGATGGATGAGTTTGTAGCGAGCTAATTTGTGGCTCCGGTGAGTTTACTTTTGGCGTCGCAGTGAGACATCATCAAACAGGCTGGACGGGTGCGAGGGGCGAAGGGAGACGAGCCCCGCCACGGATCCGCTCCAGCCTTCAACACTGACGGCGAGCCGCTTCAAAGAGGACTCTGTGCTGCTCATTAAGGGCTGATTTGGTGCTTCTGAAAGCCCCATTAAATCAATTTGAACAGGCAGCAAGTCAAGAGGCAGCAGTGAATGGTGCAAACGGTGCTGTGGGCTCGCTCAGTGTGTGCCAAATCAACCTGAGCTGCACACCTTTGCATACATTTCTGATTCATAGACCCACTTTTTTCCCCCTGTATAATCCAATCAATACCTCTACGTTGTCGAATTTTGTGTCCTTTATAAGCTAAACTTGCTTCTGACTATATAAAATGTGTAATACTCTTGTTTGTACCTTCACCAATAAAGAGAGGAGACTTCCAGCTGAGCCTCCACCAAGGTGCAGTGCTTGTGCATCAGGTGTGTGGAAAACAGCTTTTCTTCTAAGCTGAACAAAAAAAAAAACGAGGAACCGCCGTCTCATGGGGATGAAGGACTAGAGGTGAATTGAAAAAGAAAAACAGAGTCAGAGTAAACATCTTGTGGCTGTTAAATGGAGCTCCTGAAGTCAGTGAGCCCGTCTGTTTATGAAGCTGGTATTCACAAATTACTGCACTAGATGGCAGTAGATGGCCAAAGCAGGCAGTTACTGTCAATTAACTGACCAGAGTTAACTTAAGAAAGGGTAATTGAGGAGACATTTTTCTTTTCTCTGCTTCACTCAGAAACTCAACTACTTAAGTAACAGTATTAGTATGTGTAACAGCAGATTCAGAGGTGTTTTGGGCTTTTATTATTTGACGTCAGAGCAGAATGGTGAGCGTGTGAAGAAAAAGGGGGACATTTCAGTTCGCTCTCGGGGAGCGACAACAAAACATTTACTTTTGACTTTGCCGGTCGCCTGGCTTGTTTTCCTCCCATCAAAGTGCTTTGTGGCTGCAGCAGAAATATCTGTGGGATGTTGCACTATCTGTGTTTGCCCAGTTGTCCCTGGGAGGACGACAAATTACAGTCTAACAACAAAATGGGCCCAGAAACACAGGTACAAAGGTAACAGCAGTAATTCCCATAATGAGCCCACTGTTGAGTCCGTGACTCGGGCTTGATGTAATTTTAGAAAAAGGCTTTTCTGAATTCCTTATATCTGCTATTATACTGTCATATCATGAGGCTGCTATTAGTGTGAGTAGTATGAGAGCGAGGATGCCATAGCAGAGGTTTGAAGCTCAGTCGCGCTGTCATGTTACCAGGCTGAATCCACAACACTTTATCTAATTAAGGTGCTGCTGACTCAATTGGATTTAAGGGCTCCTAACTGGTGAGCTCTGAAGTCTAAATTTGGTGTCAAAGGACTTTTTTTTCATCTGAAATGCCCCATGCTCTGAAAATATCTGTCTGTCCTGGCAAAAACTGCCCTGTCACTGGCTCAGGACACGCTGCTGGCACAGGAAAGGCCCGACGGAAAAGTGAAACACAAAACTGCATATTTAGGATCTGCATGAGCAATCAAGAGAAGAGTGAGGGAGAAAAAAAAAAACGCTTCAAAGTAGATCCAAGATTTCGAAACTTTTAATCAAACACCAGCGTTTGATCAGAGTGCCTTTGTCACAATTAATATAAACCATTGCAAACACATCTTTTAAGAGATTGTTCCAGGAAAAAAAACAAGGCACATATTGTGATTTGGAGCTGAGGGTTTTCCCATCTGCTTCAAAAAAAAAAACAACTTAGCCTCCATGGTTGAAATGTGTCATTTGACTCGAAATGTTAAGCACATTTCTATTATATCATTTTGACTACAATTCATCACACCCAGTTTTTGCTTCCTGTATTTATATCTTATCAAATAGTCCCAGTTGTAGCTTAAGTGGTTGCATCTATTTTTTCTTCCCTAAAAATGTTTAGAATTGCTTTCAGTCCTATGCTACTCACGGAAAACATTGTACAGGAATCAGCTGATAAGAATGAGGCTTAACTTTCAGACAGGATAATTGTTTCCACTCCGAGTTGTTGTGGCTTTTTGCTGGATGATATTTTGGTAGCCCGGCTGGCAGAACTGGTTGCAGTTTGTTTTCAAACGTTATGCGTTCAGCTCCTGGTTTATTTTTTAAAGTCCTAGATCTTGTAGATTCCTCTCATAACACAACATTGATGTCTGATGAAACAGTGGCAGAGAACCACTGCTTTAGCCAGAGACGATGGAGGATTACTTAAAATAAGAAAAATTTAATTGTTTGGAATTATGTCTTGAGCTGTTGACCCTGAGAGGTCACAAGGGGATTGAATGGATAAGAAGGAAAAATTATATATGTCTTTCTGTTATACAAACTTGTGTTTATTTTCCTTTGACTTTTCTACAGAGTGCTGGAGTGGCCATGGAGAGAAAAAAAAGATATTTAAAGTTTGAGGCCATGTTGTACTACACTGAGCACTTGAAATGCGGTTGTATCCACTCAAGATACAAGCGGCTTGTACATTTTGATTTATTTGTTTGTACTTTTTATCTATCCATGCGCTTGAAATGAGTATGCGTACAGTGAGCCAGCACAACTGACTAGCATTTCCACCCAAAGCATGAAGTGTATCAAGAGCAATGTATTAATAATCCCTCTCAAAGCAGATATTGTCAGCATGTCCTGATAACTAATCCCCAAGGTAAAGTTTGATTAAAGAGTGTCAATCCATAGCTAGTAACAAGGGCAAGTGTCCTCGAAAAAAAAAAAACTTTCTATGGCCATTTTCCTTGTGACTTGAAGTGCTGGATATTACCTACTGTTTAAGGCCCTTTAAAATTGCCTAGATTGTTGAAATTCAACCCTTCTCAATTCTTTGTAGGAACTTTGTAGTTCTATTTTTGCAATTATAAAATCACATAATGATAAAAAAAACATTAGCATGTCCATGGTTCCCAGTCACTGACCTTTTTTGTAACATGTGATTGACAGAAGGTAACCTGATAGGCCTCAGTATTATTGAGTTTATGATTTTATGCAGGCTTTATTACCTATTATTCATTACTTTGTCAAGCCTACTTACTGTAGCCTAGATGTCCAAGTTTGAATTGTATTGTGTAGTTTGTAAAGCCCTCTGATTTTGGTTTTGGGCTTTAAATAAATGCATTTGAATAAGAAATTTGAAATTTGGACAGTGGAAGTCTGAATTTGTGAAACCCAAAGTGAGTTTGGACACACAGCACACATGAGCAATGTTACACAGTTTTATAATATTTTATTTCTCATTGCAACAAATGATGTCATGTAATGAACAATGCATGACAAAATGTCCAAATATTATGAAATAATGTATTAAGACCATCATTTTCCTATATTTGGACACTTCAGAGTGTGTTATTGAGTTTATTACAAAAGAAAAAAAGGGAGTTTACTGACAAAAAGTTTGCATGTAGCATAAGTGCTTTCCCACGGTTACCTGCAGTTTATAATACTGTACCTTACACAATGACTTGAGCTGGTGGTTAACTGTTGACAGAAGTTATATTTGAGCCAATCAGAAATGATTTTTCCCTCAGCCGTTGTATAAGTTAACATAAACAAGGGGATTTAAGTTACTATTAAGTAACTATTGTGCGGATGCAGAGTCCAGACTCAAGACAGACTGAAAACAGACACCAGAATTGAATATTTGAATGCACAGCCCTTTAGTTCAGTTGATAGTAAGCTGAAGAGTTTGTGCAACGAAAATGAGTGTTTCTTTTAACTGCACAGCGAGGACAGCCATGACCTTGTATTAAGTTCGACAACTTTTGTATTTTGCTACAGATTTAGTGTATCATAAATAGATAACTTACTGGATAATATACTGTACAAAATTATTTAATTCTGTCATTCTTTAAACCACAGGTCACATGCATTGTGACTGCAGTTACCAGAACCAGAGAGTCTTTTGCGAACAGTGTTTAGGTGACACTGAGAGGTTCAACTCAGGTGTCGCCTGATGTCTGCAGTGCTGACGTTCCGGCTCCTGTCCTCAGACACAGTCACAGTGTTCCTGTCCAGGCCAAAATCAGCTGATTCTCTACAATCGGTCCAGTCGTCTCTTTGGGCGTCATTTAATACATTTTGCAGGGCTGGTGGCTGTGCTCTTCTTCTTCGCTTCAGTTTGGTCCCAGCCTTTGTGGGAGTCACAGTGTCAGCTGTAGATCACAGTTTGCTTCAGTAGCTTGACATTTTACATCTCATCAGTCCTTTTCCTGCAGTGTGAAGCTGAAGAGAGATGGACAAGTTAGTGTGTGGTGTTTCTACTTGAGTAAAGGCATCTGTCACAATAGACATGTAGCACAAATGTACCATGTATCTTGTGTATTTTACATGAGGTAATAGTGTTTTTTAGTCTGTATTCTAACAGTGATAATAATAGCCAGTTATTATGAACCCTGTTATGTATCTTGGACTTGGTGTGCTGCCCTGTGAGATGTGACCAAATGAGTTTACTCAGAGTCTTACTTTATGACTTTTTGGCTTGTGCTGGACACACCCTGTGCAGCATTTCAGTTTCTATCAGATAAGAAAGCTCAGAGAAAACAACGATGGCTTGTTGTCCTACAGGTTACTTGTGAGCATGTTGTTTTCATGTGGAGAACAGCATCGATATCACCGCCTGCACCTGTTCTCTTTTATTCTATTTTTCTTATTAATTACAGAGACTTATTGCACAATTCCCTCACTCTTTTATTCTTTGTGAACTCTACCTCCCCCCCAACAAGACAGGAATTCTGATGCTATCTCCACAGCTGGACAAGTCTCCACAGGAAGACATAAACTACCTGGAACTGTAAACTTTCCAGAAATATGACTGCATGCGGGGACGATGGTGCAGGAAACAATGTGGCTTCATCAGAATTCTCATAGTTTTGTGGAATCTATTTCTTTTTACATAATGTATGGTACAATCTCTGGACTCCTTGGCCTGTTTCACTCATCTTGCGTTACACAGACTGTTGAATCTCCTATTCACACACACGTTTTTGGATTATTTTAAATCACAAACCACAGATATAGCCTGCACATAAGGAGCTAAGCCCAACAGGAAAAGCCATTCATCATCTGTGATGTGTGTGCTTTATGTCTTAAAGTATGCATGTCAAACAGGGATGTAATTAGAAATCATTTGTCAACGTGATTTTTAAAAGTGTCACCATAGCATAAGAAAAGAAAAACAGTGCTGCAGTAAATCCTTCATGAGGGCAGTAGTGTTCACTCCTAGTGTTGGTTTAACTCCACCAAGCACCATAAACTACAGTCTCCAATAGAATAATACAAAGTAATTTTCTCATTAAAATGTGCTGGTTTTAGCTCTGCGTACCTCATAAACGTGGGTATAGAAAGGGGAACAGATGTTATGCAGGTCATTACCTTTATAAAAAGACACATAAAATATGCCCATATATTTATTCAGTTACTAATCTTGTGAATGTTTAACCAATCAGTCAGCCAAAGAATTGTTAACCAGTCCGACATGGAAAAACAAGCCAACGTAAGAGACTGTCATGTACTTGTGGATTTAAAGGTATCCATGTAGCTTTTAGATCAAAATTAAGAACCTTATATCAAAGTGAAAGTTCATTCATAAAAGATAAAAGATATAAAACTATCACTGAGTTATACAGTGAATTAGTGTCTTAGGGTTTGCTTTTCAAAACTCTGAAATCAGACATGAATTGTGTTTAAACTCATTCATCTATTAATAATGAAATATCTGAGGCATTAGACTACTGATATTTTTCATTTTGCTGCTTTCCCTCAAATACACAGTCTTGATACAGAAATTTTTTGGCAAACAAAAATAATAACCCATTATGACTTTTTTTATCTGTCCAAATATTAACTATTTAGAGTTATACTGTTCTCAAGTGTTTGCTCAACTCCCGGATGCCTCCATTTAAAGATGGTGATGCGGTGTGATTGGTTCTGATATCAGCCATGCTTGAAAGGGAGTGCTGGAAGTTTCCCACAGGTCACTACCCCCATGTTTTGCTTTATCCTGCTCCTTGCTTCATGCTCTCTTGGGTCTGATCTCGCTCTAAGCTAACTAAATGCACATCATGGATGCTGGGTCGACATGAGGAGAAAAGCTCAGAATTACAGGGTTCACAGCACAGGAGAAGATGCATTAGTGCAGACAGGCCCCTCCTAAAAATGCCATCAAAACATCAGGTTGTTCTAATGTGTGCCTAATGATATGCTCGCTGCGATGCCTTAACTTATTACACCAGCATTCAGGCCGCTTTTAAATCACATGGAGCTGCTAACCTGCCACACAGCCGGTTAGCTGTTCGGCGTAGTAACAAGTTATTCACGGGCTATGCAGCAAGCACCTGTCGGCACATCAGAAATACACTGTTTACACATTTCTTTAATTGTCTTTCATTTTAACCGCATGTTATATTTTCACATTCCCGCTGCAAAAACAGAGTGTCCATCAACACAGAACTGGGCACTCTGGGAGGATACAGCACGCACGTTTGGGAAATAATCATAATTACAATTATATCTACATATTTAGCCGGCATAATGATAGGCTGCAGTTTGTTCCAGTAACACACAGTCACTTATAAACCTGAGATGCCAGCATTATAAACACAATGTCCTTTTAGATTTGTCCTCATGAGTCGTCAACTAATATGTCTGAAATATTTACACAATCATTTGGAGTAATGAGTCACTCGTGGCGACTTCAGCGACTCAGTATTTATACTGGAAAAGACATTTACTACCATCTCTCTGTGCTTTGTGTAAAGTCTGGTTATTTGTGCTTTTTTTTCTTCTTCTTCTTTTTTTTTTACCTCGCAACATTCAAATGCTCACAAGTTGAGAAAAGAAGATATACCCAAATGTATATCATATTTATGAGAAAAGAATCCATAAAATCTGTTCCGTGTGAGTGCCTGATGTTGTTTCAGAGCTAAATCTGGATGACTCAGACGCTATGATTTCTTGTCGCTGTGCCATTTGCGTCCGCTTTTCACATTATATGTTATTCAGTTTCATCCCCCTCTAGTTTTATATAGTTTACACAGAAATACAGGCAACGTGTCTCTTGATAGCTTAATTGTGATGCAGCAGCACGTTTCCTGTAGAGTAAGATCCCCACAGTAATGATACTGTTCTGAGCTTTCACATGCATGTTTGGCTGTTGTACTGTACGTATTGTCTCTGTAGTTAAGGGGAGAGCTCTGGTTGTGTTTCTAAACTGGCCTATCAGACGTCTGACAGAAGCTCTGCATGTCTGCTCCACATTTGCGGGGCCAATTTAGTCCACAACCTAGTTGGCTGCTTTGAAATAAAATGTTCCGCTCTCTGTTAGCTTAATTTTAGTGTTCTCAATCGTGGATAAACTGTGCTAACAAACTCCCTCTGCCCAGAACACGCGGCCGTGCCTTTCCAGTACATGAAGATTGTGTCGTGTGTGCCTCCAGTACACATATTAGTGGCCAGCTTTAGAGCAACATGAATGATGGAGACAAAGGAAGATGCAGCTGAACTTCAACTCATCTTGTGAAAAAAAAAAAAAAAGTCACTTGGGCTGAACAACTTACACGTTCCACTTTGATGAACAAAAACATCTAATGATTATAATCATGAAGAATGAATTAGTTACTCTGCTATGAATGGAAGCCATGCAAAATAGTAGTTGTCATATAACATGGTGCTTACGTGACAGGGGCTGAAGGCTGCTGTGGGTGTTGATAAGGGCAGCAGTAATATGCCTGCATGAAAACAAAGTAACTATTGATAATGGCCACTCCGTGCAGCGCAGTCACTCTTCCCTAGTAACCATTCATGTTAGTGGTTGTACCTCTGTTGTCATCACCCCTAACTTAAGTAAACCTGCTGTTGCATGTTTTCCCAGGGTTTAAAGATATTACACTGCTCAATTGCTCTTTTGTGTTGATGCTTAAATAGATACAGAAAGTTGACAGGGACGAGTGAGGACCGCATGGCAAGCACGGCATTGTTGGCTCTCTGAAGCATTAACTAAGAACTTCAGAAATCCAGGTGTTAACTGGAAGCTTTTGTCACACTCCCTCATGAAACCTGTCTTTGAGCCGAAGCCCCCGCCGGAGTCGTTCTCAAGCGGCTGGTCTCACTTACGTTTGTAATCCTGCTCAAAGCGCAGGGTGAGTCCGCTGAGCCTTCCCCTTGGGCTGATTTACTACAGAACACACCGGGCTCCTTTTAAGGAAGACTTTTATATGCTCCTAAATGTCTCTCTCTTTACAGGCCCATTGATTATGTCTGTAAGATTCCACTCAAAGGAAAAGAGAAGAGAAAAATGATATATGGTGTGCAAAGTAAATATTTGAAATGAAACATCCCTCTTTGATAAAAACTGGGTTACTGGTGGGAATTCAAATAGCAAGGCTGAGGTGTAATAGCAGTGCCAGTCACCACATTAAATTTAATCAGGATTTGATTTGCGGATTTAGATTTTATATTGAAGTTGAAGAACGCACTTAAAATATGTCCTGTGCATTGCTGAAATTATAAGTATGGATTTGAATCTGGATTTTAGAGTTTCACGATTTTTGAACTTGTGTACATACATAGATAGAAATCCATACGTAATGCACAAGACAACACAATCGTTCCTAAAACCTTAATGAAATGTGTGGATAAAATATAAATTATTATGATTAGTGATTATATTTAAATGAACCATTATTAATTCATCACAAATTAATCATTTTATGTTATGTATATTCTTTATATTACTTGGCTCTTAACTACTATGATATCTGGAAGAAGTGTTGCAAGAAGCCGCTTTCTAGGAATTGAATTTGAAATCTTGGAATATTTCCATTTCTGAAAACTTCAAATATTATGACTTTTTAATGTACGTGTCAGTTTTCACTCCACAGACAAAACATACAACTTCCTTTACAACTCTCTAAAAACGACCATTTCTACCACAGCTCATAATAACATATCTTCTTGCGCTCTGTGGCAGGCCTGGTGTCAACATGCTGTGCCGTATTCGAGTAAGGATGAATCGGATATAGAGCTGTCCAACCCCAGTGAACCTGTGTTAGCGAGGGTGTCCTCATTGGCTGTCAGTCTGGTAAACAGCCCCCCTTGTTCTGGGGGAAGTCTTGTGCACAAGTGATAAAGATTTATCTGCTGCAAGGGGTGTTGGGCAGGGCACACTGAGGCCCACTGACAGACAGAGAGCCACGCTAATATTTGGAAATGTCCTCAAATGGGCCCAATCACACTTTTACACATCCCCCAGTGGTTTTACTGTCACTCATTTATATTTGCGAGGTTTTTTTTTCAGAATCAGATAATTATATTGCTAAAATTCAACATGAGTTAATGATACTGCTACTATTCTTAACTTGTGTGCCAAATACATACTGTCCATCTAAAACACAGCTCCAGTTACTGCACTGTGGACATCTGTTAGTTATTTTCACTTCATTGAAATCATCTGGATTCAAAGATTGATTACAGGTAACAAAATGTAGTAAGCGATATGGTCCGCAAACGTTTATTGAATCATGCACAAAAATCCAAATATTAAGTTTCACTTTTAGTTTTGTAATTTTGTAAATCCGCAACAGCAGCCAATGCTTTGGAAATTATTTATTTTTCTGCACCCAATCTAATTTATTCTCAGACAGCAGCACACTGATGTATTAAAACATGTCCAAATATGGATTAATACTTTTGGGAAATGCCAGTGGGCAGTAAAATAGCAGCTTTATAGGAAACTCGAAAATTTCAAACATTATATCCACTGTGCTTGGACTATTTTTAATATCTCCAAAAGCGTCCGCATGCCCAATAAATGTCTTTTTATACTGAACATATAGAAAAGAAAGTTGAGTTTAGAGACTTTTTTGCATCAGTTTGACACTAAAATTTTTTTTGGTTTTGGGGTTGTTTTTGTATTTTTGTTTTTTTTTGTGATACAGACAAATAATTTACCGTTAACCTAGTTAATCTCTAGGATCTCACCTTTGATGACAACTATTATTTGTCAGAGTGAAACTAACAGAAGCGTGGGCGTGCTTTCATCGTCTTCATTGTGCAATATTTTTCTGACCCACAGCAGGATATCCAAAATAGGAAGTAAAGTAAATTGTTTGATTCTCCGTAACATCGATTCTACACTGTAAGTCTTCACCCTTCTTCTGTGAATGATGTGCTCACAAGACACATAATAGACCATTGATGTAACACTGTAACACTGGGGAATTACGGGGGCACAGGCTTCATAATATACCTCACTGTCCTCTCATTTTAGGGAGATGTGTAGGAAAAAGTACAAATAAAGTACAAACATTATGTATAGTGTTACATTATAAACTCTATATTTTTTCATCTATTTAAGAATTTAAAGTATTTGAGAAGTTAAAACATCCAATGTGACTTGATGTTGCCATTATGACTACTGGGTGCGTTTCCATTAACTACACTTTAAACTTGTGTTCCACCATGCTTAAGCAGCTGATAGTATTTATGTATTTGTAGGCAGACACTGATGAAACTTTTTTTTAGAAATGACTGTGGGTAAAATATAAGACAGAGGAACTTACTACTGGGTTTCTGGTTCTGATAAGTCACTGAATGGTGTGCTGCCGTTGGACTGCAGAGGACCAGGGGAAGCTTCCTCACTTTTGCTGCTTCCTTGAGTGCTGGGCAGACTCTCGCTGCCCTCAGTCCTACTGGTTGAAGACTTCTGGAAAGAGCCGGCTGTGCCTGGCTCAGCCTGCCATAGAAAGCAGGAGCAGCGAGTCCGAAGCTCCTTATAAAACGTATTGAGCCACAAGGTGGACAGCCAGGGACAGCCCAGCAGATTCTTGAACGCTGTGCGAAACTCGGGGCTCCTGCAGTAGATGATAGGATTGAGTCCAGAGTTGATGTAACCTAGCCAGTTTAACAGTCGGAAGATCCACTCTTTGGGAATCTCTCTGTTGAACGCGTTGATGATGTTGGCGACGAAGAACGGCAGCCAGCACACAGTGAAGGTCCCCATAATGATACCCAAAGTCTTGAGGGCCTTGTGCTCTTTGACGAGCATTAGCCGTGATGGCCTCCGCTTGGCACTCTTTCGTCGCGTTGTGGTGTTGCAACTGCTGGAGCACACCGGTGGCAGGATATTGGTGATGTGGGGACACTCATTCTGGAAACGTATCCGATTCTTATCTATGAGCTGGACCTGCCGCCTGGCTATTAGAAAGACTTTTGCATACACAAATATCATTATGAGCAGTGGAATGTAAAAAGACACGATGGAGGATATAATTGCAAAGGCCTGGTTGGTCACAAAGTCACAACATTGGGGGGAGTCATAACACTTCCTTGCGTATTCTTCATCTGCACGCCAATACCCCATCATAATTGGTACAAAGGAAGTTAAGGCAGACACAACCCACACTAAACAAACTATTATCCTGGCACGCCATTTACTGAGTAAAACCTTGTGTCGCAGTGGCCTCGTAATGGCTATATAACGATCCACCGCTATGATACAGAGCGTCTCAATGCTCGCCGTCACACACAGGACGTCCACAGAAGTCCAGAAGTCACAGAACGTTCCACTGAGCTGCCAGTCACCTGTCACCACAATAGTGGCCCCCAGAGGCACCACAAAGACCCCCATGATGAGGTCTGCGCAAGACAGGGACATAATGAAAATGTTTGTTGTTGTCTGTAACTGCGAAGTGCGAGCTATGGCGATGATTACCAGCAGGTTTCCCACCACTATGATTAGTATGATGACGACCAGTATGATGAGGACCCAGGATCCCACTGCATCATGGAAGGGGGGTTCTGTTCTGGTCATATTGGGTGCTAAGGTGCTCAGGTTTCCATCCATGATTCCCCAGTTCAGCTCGATCACAAGAAGCTGAGGATGTACTTTTCACATCAAAATGAGCTAAATGAAAGGTACAGCAGTTTTTAAAAGCACCATAAATATGCTCAAAATAAAAAGCTGGTGACGTTTTCCTCACTCAGTAAAGTTTTTCTTTTTTTCTTTGCAGTTACTGCTTACATGTCACACCTCTGGAGTCCTCTTTAGCAGTGCTCAAAAGGAAGTGATGGCTTTCCATGGTTCCAGAGACCTGAGTGCTTGTGGAGGTTCTTCCGCTGTAGGCAACAACATGTTCTCCAAAAAATGATGTATCCAAACTGCCCACAAAGTCGAAACAATATGACTTCACAGAGTTTTTTCAGGAGTCCAGGAAACATTGACACTAAGTGAAAAAAAGTTTCTGAGAAGAAAACTCAGCCTCGTCCATTTAAATCCGTCCGCTGGGATTAGAGTAGTTTGCAGTGTTTTCGCTGAGTCTTGCATGAGCCACAATGCCACAGTTGGACTGTATGAGATCAAGCAAGAGTGACGCCGTTGCAAGAACCACCAGAGTGCACCAGAGTGACTGCCCACTCTTTCTTTTGCTCTCTCTCTCTCTCTCTCTCTCTCTCTCTCTCTCTCTCTCTCTCTCTCTCTCTCCCTCTATCTCTCTCAGTGCAGGTTGCCCAAGATTGTATTGGCTCTAATCACACCCTGACTGAAGGCAGAGGGGAGGAGTTGAAAAGTGTGCCTGTGAGCTGAAGCCATACAGGGATCAGTACCCTAATAGAGCCACACACATGCGAACACTAACACACACATAGATACATATATTACAACAGAAAAAGCGTTAGAGCCTGTCAAATATTTGTAATATGCATCAACATGTGGCATTAAAACATCAAAATGATTTGTGTTTACTTATAAGTTTAAAAAGTATGTGATGACCCTCAGCTGCTTATTCTTTAATGCCACTGATGTAGTGTTGAATGTAGCAGCTACTCTAAGCTTGTTAACCTATAAACTGTATCTGTCACCTGACTGTATCAACAATGTGACAGGCTTTTCCACTGCTGGCTTCTGTTCTCATTGTCAAATGATGCTGGATTATGTCAAACACACACTTCTAAGGCTCAACAACATTTTTTGTCATTCATTTAGCCTCCAGCTTTACGGTAAACATAAAAATATCGGACTATTTAGGCAGGTTTGGTTGTTTAATTGTGATGAGATTTTGTTATCTCCACTTTACTACGACAACTCAAAAGGTCTCGAAAAAGTTTATTTGAAAGACAGTTTGTGGTCAGCTTTGCAGACCACAAGGCACGAGGCACCCCAGAACAGGAAATAAGTGCCCTCCCTTTGACTCAAACCAGTAAAAGAAAATAATAGATGGCTATCTCGCTGTTACTCAAGCCGGTGCACTGAAGAAGAACAATCAGGCGCATGCCTTCCGTGCGATTCACTTCAGATATCCAGCGCTCTGCTGCTGTGCTGAGCTCTCTTGTCACCGAGCAGTTCCTTCTTTGGTCCGATCTACAACTACAGCTGTGATTGCTCCACGTTTATTCTCACCTTTCATTTTTTTCCCAACTTAATGAGAAGCTAAACAAGGGAATACTCACAAGATAATTTTGCATATGCGTGTGCTTTTCATAAAGATTTCTGCTCACAATGTGCCTGTAATTTTTAATTTATGCATATTTTGCCACTTTTTCTCTTAAGTAGCTATGATTGGCAAATCAGTGATTGACAAGGTTTTACAGCTGCAACTTTTTTGGTTGGCTGCTTTGGTTCACTCTCCTGTTTTGTGTAATTTTCAACTTCAACTGGCAAATTCTGAGTGAACAAGCTGTCCGTTACTGGCTTACTGGTGAACATTGAGCAGCTAAGGAGCAAGATATGTAATCTTTCTTCAGAGGAAAAAAAACAAAACTAAAATAGAGTATCAGACTTACCAGGTGGTTGGAAACACGACTCTAAATGACAAATGCAAATAAGTTCATTATATCAACTTTATAGGAGGTTAGGTGATTGGTCAGTGTTGATGTCATAACTTTATTCCACAATTGAAGATTAAAGAACATGGTCATAAATAATACTGAATGCCATGTTTTCAGAAATGCTGCCAGCACATATTTTTTCTTTTTTTAAAATATACTAGTGTCCAAAACTTAAATCTTAAATCATCATGAGATCAGTTTACAAGCACTGAGGGGCCATAATACAAACTCATACTGGACGTCCCGACAGATCTGTAAAAACTACTACATCTCGGTTTTCAATACAATTGTAGATTGATAATTATAATGTTATACATTTATATAGACATGTACTGTCCAAGTGATTTTTACTTAGAAACACAAATAAAAAAACATGAACAAGGCATCATGTATTAGAATTCAACACTACTCTGTCTGTATGGTTGTCAGTCAGTGTAATGTACACATGATATCTTTCACTCCTCAAGAAAGCAAGCAGTAATATTTTCGTAGTGCTTTAAGGGTTCCTTTTCCTTAGAGGAATTTGTACTTGAAACATAGCGTCATATTCAGGTTAATAAATGTATTTTGACATGACACACTTTTACAGACTACACAATGGTTTTTCTGCCTTTCATTACGCAAGATTTTATATCTACAATAGAAGCTGTCTATCTGTACTTACATATAACTAATAAAGTCAGATAAACCTCCTCTCTCTTCAGAGAAAATCTAATAGATGCTTAATCAAATTGTGTTGTAACATGATTCTCTTTGCCATAATCTATCTCATGAATATCTCCCTTTACTCACGCTCCATTTCGGTTATAAATGGATTTTTCCTTTCTTTCTTTTTTTGTCACCGTGTCACTCAGCTGACAGGAAGTTGTGGAGTTGTGAGTGCTTTCACAAAAGGGAAAAGCAGGGAAAAGCAAAACAGTGGTGCCTTTTTAAACTTGATGACCAAGAGGCCCCATTCGACAGCATTTCTGCAGATGAAGGTCACCGCTGTGGAGCTGACAGCTTGACAGCTGCTCATTTGTCTTTGCGTGAGAAGATGCCATTGGTGGACCTGGACCTGGTCCTAGTCTAGTCAAGCATGGCAGCTGGCACAAGTGGAGTTGTTGATAATGGAATCAGCCGTGACAGCTTTCTCACCATGGCAGAGAGAGCCGTGCAATGGTAGTGTTAGCATAATGTGCATGCAGTGATATTATATTATATTAAAAAGTTTTTTAAATAGAGAAACTTTTAATGTTCACTTTGCACAAATGACAAGACTGATGTAAATGTTTTCTGATTTTTCTTACATGTAATGCAATTTACCTATTATGGCCAAATGCGTAAAACATCAGACACAACATGCATTCAATTATGTGCAAATCTGTCAGATTAACAGTATACTTGACCTTAGCAGTATGTCACTAAAATGTCTGTGGCACCATTACCTGTTTGCTGTGTGAGAAATGAGTTGTAACTCTGGAGATACAGATTTGACAGCAACTGCATACTCCCTCGAAAAACAAAATCTCAACGCAGAACAGTTGGGGATGTGCTCAGTTCACGATGGCAGACTGTAAATCATCAGAACAAGTCACAAGGCTGTTCATTGCACACTGACTCCCCACACTTACTGGACTCTGGGAATGTTTACCCCCTCTCCATGGAAACCTTAAAGACAATATGTTACAATCAACTTGAGATCGAAAAACCTCTGGTATTTCTCTGTGCAGACAAACAGCATATAGTGAAGGTCTGATCCCGAACAGCCATCTGGACATTACAAGCATGCATTTCAATTCACAGTGCAATTCATCTGATCCATGCCATCACTCCCATGCTTGGAAAAGTCCACGCAGTCATTCTCCCGCTCCTTGTCGACATAGAAAGTGGGTGCAAATGTTTCTGACATCAGAGTTTTCTCATATTCACAAGGAATGACTGCAAGACATTTGTTAAAGAAAAGATGTGGCTCTTTTAATTGAGCGCCTTCTCCTGATGTTGTTTGGATTTTCCAAAGGGTTGACCATTGCTTTTCCAGGAGGACGCGTTTAATGTGTACATCCAGTGGAACAAAAGTAGAACAAGAGCTGACAGCATAAGTGTAAACACACCACACAAAAGGGGTCAAGCTATTCCATTAAAAAAAAAAAAAAACTCCACTTTTAATCTGATTGCACAATCAGTTTCATGATTGTGATTCTACATGTTAATAGATGAAAATCCAGATGAAATCACACCATGGCTTCAGTTGGGATTCTTTTCATACTGCACCTTCTCCGCAGTTTGGATT